>JANHFR010002183.1:56959-72075 GCA_032468015.1 Mimophis mahfalensis | reverse complement strand
CAGCAATGCTGGCTGGGGAATTCTGGGAGTTGAAGTCCATGCATCTTCAAACTGCCAAGGTTGAGAAACACTGCTCTGAAGAATCCACAATGACAGAACATTCACATAGACATAACCATACTGCCCTTGCAGTATGCTCATTCCAAGGCCTTGGCTGAACCATACGCCACATCTTCAGGAAAAAAAAAGTTCCATTTGAAATCCATTTGGGTCCATAAGTGTGGGCTGAAGGAACAGGCTCCACCTCCACCTTTCCTCCTTGAGAGAAGTTGTACAGAACTAGAGCTAAGCAAGCATGCTCTCCTTGGGAACGAACTGCTAACTTCCTCCAATCCAGATCACAAAGCCACCACTCCAAAACAAAAATTAGATGTAATGTGCAACTTCTATTATGAGTGGGGCCCTTGGACCATGGATACCCAAGCCAAGCACTGATTTTGAGTCCAAAGGCAGATTGAAGAACATTAAATCTGTAGAACTCGACTGCCAACTCGGTTAGAGTCAGGAGGTTGGATAGTAATGCCGCTATACTTCAGGGAGGAAGGCAGGTAAGCAAATAGATCCAGCCTATCATGCAGTCCAACCTCACACTGTCTCCTATCTGGAGCAGAGCCTCAAAAAGCACCAAGACTCCTGGATGACAACAGCTACTCCCCTATATTTTGAAGTTGCAGCTGAAACATCAGAGGGTATGACTGAAAAGAGAAACCCTCTCTCTCCACCCAATCAGGTATGATGATGCAAGCCAGGTTAGTCCTTTCATCCGCCACCAAATCACACACCACCTTATTTCTACTACCCAGGCACCCTGCTCTCACCTGGGCCACATCACATGTACAAAACTGATGGATAAGTGGGATGAAATGAATGTGGCTCTTTCCAGTTGTCATAATGTCCATTTAAATATAATGGATCATTATAAATTGTACAGGGATACAGGGAAATTTCACAATCGTGTGTTGAGAATCTGGCTCGCTCAAATCTACAGAATGGCCAATCCATGCTTCACAGCTTCAGAAAAAAACATCCAGCAGTTGAGACTTTGCTTTATCTCTTATGCATAACACAACTACTGTATGCCTTTCAAAAGATGTGTCTACTTTTTATCTGCAAATTTGAAATATAATCCCTTTATTTTCATACTGAAAACAATCCATTTTAAAGAAGCAATTCTAGGTATGTTTACCCAGAAAGAAGGGTTAGGAAAAACTAACTTCTGAGTAGATATTTATAAAATTAGGTAGTTATTTACAAGTACTAATGCTACAGCCTTTCTTAATGATATTTAGAAAGAATATTGCTGTCTCCCAGAAGTATAGCCCAAAATATATTTCAGAAGTTGGGAGAAGTTTGGGAAGGAAGAACACTGCATTTTATTAAATCCTTTAAATACAGGACACAAATATGCTTAAATATCCTAAAACAAGCACCTCATTATCCTTAAGTACCACCAGCTGCCTGCAATTAGTGCAGGTTCGAGTCCCACCAGGTTCAAGGTTGACTCAGCCTTCCATCCTTTCAAGGTAGGTAAAATGAGGACCCAGATTGTTGGGGGCAATAAGCTGACTGTGTAAAATGCTGCTTGCGGAGGCGAGAGCCCTAATGAGCAGGCATATGCATGGAATGAGCGCTGTTGCTGAACACATTGTAAGCCGCCCTGAGTCTTTGGAGAAGGGCGGGGTATAAATGGGATTAAAAAAAAAATGGGACTAAAGTAAGTCACAATGCACATTAATAATGATTCAGACCAAGTTATTGAAAGACAATATAAAAAGACAGTATAAAAACAAAAAACTGATAACTGACACTAAGTTTTATTGAGTGAAATATTTATTTAAAGTAACAATAATATATAAGGAATGGGTTATAATTCACTAATCTGCATTTTAACCTTCATTTGCATTTGTTAAGAAAGTTAACCAAATAAACTCCAAATCCCCCAACCAATATTTGCAGTGCAATTTTTATTTTTTAAAAAATATAATTATGTCAGCTGAAGAGTAATACCTATTTCAGATTTGTCAAGTCAGCAGTCAACAAATAAGCAGAATTCAAAATGGGAAACAAAATATAGATATTCTAGTAATTGGAAAAATAATTGTGATAATTAAGTAACTTTATCAAGCTTTGTTAACGTCATTATTACATAGCATTTCAAATCCATCATTTAGAGGACAAGTTCTTAACCACGTTCAAGTCAAAATATTATGGTTATCAGATTTTCTTAAGTATTTCTTAAACATTGAGAAATGTCCTAGTCAACCTTCTTCAAAACAATTATTGATAATTAAATTCAACTTGCTTTGAAAAATATATATGGTACATTTGGACTTAGGAACTATGGCTAGAATCCAGTTGTGCACTTCAGTTTTGATTCAGTTATAGAAAATTTTACTTCGTCCCCTGATATTATGAGGAGGTGCAGAAGAGAAAGAGAAATCCTGGTGCCCAACACCGGATTCTACCACTAGCTTTATTTTGTTTCACTTTGAACACTGGCTATATTATACATCGCTTTGTATCTGGATTGCAAGAATTTTTGGACAGATAGATAGTTGAAGCCAATGCAGAAATTCTATAGTCCACAATTACTTTACTCTTATCAGCATTTAAATGATACTCACTCACTCAAATAAAAGGTGCCTTAATCCAATCATATACCAATTCAGCAATTTAAACAAGGACAGTATTTCATTTATGTAGAAAAAATATCAGAAGGCATTCCATGGTCTTATAAATTACCCTTGCTGTGGGTATATAGAAACAGACCCAAATATACCTGATAGTGAGAACAATGTTGAGATCAGTGCTACATTTCCCCCACTATTCATTCAAAAGGCTCTGCTTTAGCCATGTCTGCTCAGGACACTTCTTGTATTGCAAGTGCTGAATTAGAGCATAGCCAAGTTTCACTGCCTGTAGACAAAAAATTATTGGATTGGCAGGAGAAAATTCTAGTGGGGGGACGGGGAAGGAAAACTATACCTACAGTGCACATTGGGGATATCATGGGGACAGGAAAAACGGGCTGAAAGAGGTGGGAAGGCTTGTGCAGACAGATCCTTTGGATCCCAGACTCTTCATCTAATTCACAAAGAATGTTTTCTGCTCTAGATATGACAAAATGAGTACAATTAATGCAAGTAAACAAATCTTGCAACACCTTGATTGTTAGAAAGCATACCTAGACATTAACAATAATAAAAGCATCCAACCTTGTTTTTTAAATATTTTAGGCACTAGATATTGAGGCACAAGGATAGACTGATACCCTGTCTTCCAGTCTGGTGGTTATGAATCGGGGTGGGGAACCTGTAACTCTCCAAGTGCTGCTGTACTATAATGCCTGAAAGCCCCACTCGACCAATGGGGAAGACTGTGGGAATCATAGTTCAGCAACATCAAAGAACCATAGGTGTCCAAGCCCATATAATATTATAGTTTATAACTGGTTATGCATCTGTGAAGTAAACTTTTAAAGAACATGCACAGTCTCACTATGTGAAGAAATAAATTATCCAATATCTTCTAGTAGGAAGAAAAGAGGAAAAAACAACTTTATTTAAAATATTTTACAATAAAATAATTATGGTTATAAATCTCTTTAGTCAAATACTGTATGTACATATTACATTTTTTTTTTTAAAAATGAACTGGTTAAAGTGTTCAAGCAAATCAACTGCACAAGTCCACCAACTTGTCAGTTTGAAACTATAATGTCAGTTTAACATTCAGAAATGGTAATATGTCAGACTAATTGCAAAGTTCTGTGCAAACTGTAAGCAAAATTTAAAAAAAAAATTGCAAAAAATTCTTCAGCTTCCATAGTAAATTGCTAAAAAAGTTGCTTGTGTACATTTTGATTGCAGAAAGAGGTTAGAATAACCAGCACTAATTTAACCCCCATACAGTATCTACAACAAGTAAAATTCTTTCAGTTGCTGACTTCTTCTAGAAAGAGATGGTAAGTCTTAACAAACTGTGCTTTTTAGGCAGCCACGTGGCCTATAAGGTAGATATTGTCATATAGGTGCCCAACAAAATCTTCACTAATGTTCTGAGCAGCACGACGCGTGTTTCGGATAAATTCTCTCTTTGACATTTTATTCTTCACATGAGGGCTAGTAAGATCAATGGAAAGCAGGATCAAAGAGTAACATAATACATAAACAGCATCTAAAGCATAAAAAAGAATGAGAAAATATTTTGTGAAGCCTGCTTACAATTTAAGAAACCTGCACAACATTTTACATTAAAAGGATTTAAATTCTTTAGGACAAGACTCTAGGAATCCATGTTCTTTATTTGTAAAATAAAAAAAAAAGAATACTGTATAATAGCAAAAGAACTGCATTACTAAATAAGGTTAAAATGTATATAAATTTTAGCCATATTGCCTTGGGAAAGTCACATGTAGGGATATAACATACTATCATTCCAGTATATAATGTCAAAATTCTGTCTATCTTCCTTCACCTTTTTTATAGCAATATGGACACTGAATCAGTTTTCTCAGGTTTTTAATAAGTCTATAAGACACATGTCAATTAATAATTTTTTCAAACAAGAATGTACAATGTAGATGCCTAAGGCTTTGCTCAACTCAGTACTATTATGTACACTGAGAGCTTATGCACCAGACACAAATTCTTTGTGTGTCTAATCACACTAGGCCAATAAAGAATTCAACTCAACCCAACTGTATTCTATTAGATTTAAACACGAATATCGCATATTCTAAACTTCTTAGCTTTAAATTTTACAATACAACCTGACATTTCAACCCATCCAGTAAAATAGATACATGCTCCTCCTCCTTACCTGGGCTAAGGCCAAGCTCTCTCATCAGGTCAGGATTACAAGCACAAAATCGGTGTGAAAACTTTGTAATGAGAGTTTCAAGATATTCACCACGTTCCTCAGGGGCATGAATGTGTTTGAAAAATTCTCTCAGTGCATTTGGCAAGAACTGGTTTCTGAAGTTGTGTAGTGTCACAAGATCATCTAAAACATCTCGCCTAATTTAGAATAGAAAAATACTTTAAACTGCTTATATCGCATATTTTAGATACATTGTAAAATATTCAGTCTTCTCTGGGGTACTTTGAAAGTATTTGCTTTCATTGTTATACAAGAAAGAAACTATTAGACAAATTGTATGTAATCAGTCATCAATTTAATACAACGTGAACATATGAATAGCAAAGCAGTATTATAGTCCTTGTCTAACTCTAAAGAAAGAATAGTTGAAAAGATGTTAAGGAATACTCTGATACATACATACATACAGTACATACATGCATACACACACACACACACACACACACACACACACACACATATGTAGAGAGAGAATATAATTTCAGATACAGATAGGCAGGATCAGGTGTCTCCCATTGCACTTCTTTTGGGGATTCAACAGACAGTAGATTTATCCATAATGCAGAGTGTGATAATTCTTGATTAATGAATGCTATAAAAGATGCTGATGAAGTAACAGAGAAATATGTAACAGTATCTCATTATTTCATAATGTTTTAATAAGAACTCCCCGTAATACAAGGGAAGCGATGTTTCTCATTTTATAATCAAGTTACCTTTCATCAAGATATATTCTCAGTTTCTTCCAATTTAAAGTTCTTGTACAGAAGATAAACTTAGCTATTTCCTTTGGTGAATCATCCAATATTCCCTTGGACATAAAGTAGTTAACTCCCTGGGAGAGAGATTTTACATGGAACATTAGATTTTTAAACACCCAGAGTATTTCATATGGAACAAATCTTAACAATTACAGAGTAATTCTATCTTATGAGATACATTTCAACATGTTGAATCTAATTCACATGTAAATAAAACATGTACAGTTATAGTTAAGATTTATATATATTAAAGCAGCAGGGGAACAGACTCTTTCCACAAATAATTCTATTCTTTTAAATGGTGACACAAGGCTGCATATTTATGATGCCTATGGATCCACATATAATTTCCTAATTTGGCCTTCTGGAAAAGAAATCGCCAAAATATGTATGTTTTCAATGTAATTTATGATAGCCATTTTAATGTTTTGTTGTATACAGTCATTCTCTAATAAATGGATGATTTTACATACATATGTCCAAATTCTGTTATAGGTACATGTACATTTCTTGAAACTACAAAACCTTTTCCCAATGTAAAACATACATGCATAGAAATCACACATTAGAACATGTCATACAACACTATTTGTCTAGTTCTTTTATCATTTCCTTATTATAGAAATATTTACTTTCTATAAACATTCATGTTTATTTCAATTAACAAAAAAACTTTACATTTCCATGAACCTCATAAATCCATTAAAAAGGTATGGCTATGTAATTTTTCAGATAAAAATAGATTTTTAAAAATATTTATGTTTTGAAATATAACTACCACACAAATAAATGTTCATGCTTTTTCTATTGTTGTTTTCAAGTTTTGTAACTGTTGCATTACTGCACTGTATATTTTTATATGTATGTATTTTATAATCTCTAGAATCCGTTGAGCCTTAAAGGAGCAGATCTAATATTCATATACTGGAATATATCTTCAATTCAAAGAGTAACTGGTACTTTTACAGCCAAGTTTTCTTTCCTTCTAACATTCAAGATAATTTTAACAGTGTGATGTTAATAAGAGTACTGTTTATCCAAGTAATCATTTAAGCGGTTAAGATTGTTCTGTATGACTCCTGTCCCTGAGCTACAGTAAAGGATTCACATTTCAAATGTTTTATAACTTATGGACTATGTCCCTTATGGAAATTACGACTCGTGTGTGTGTGTGTGTGTGTATGCTTGTGTGTGTATAATTCAACTATATTTATTCTTTATGTCATACAGTATAAATACTTCAAGTATTATTTTGAGGTTTTATTTCACTTTCTTTTAATTTTTAGGTGCTCTTTTTCTTTTTCTATCAACATAATCACCCAGAAATTTTCAGACTTTACATTTCATTCACTGCAGGTTTTTCAGTAATGATCTGTCACAAAATAACATTAATTAATTCAAAGTCTCTTTATGCACATGATATAAACCCACTAAATTTCAGTTACATTTGTTTGGATTTTAACCAAATTTATTTAAAAAGTTATATGCCATTTTGGTTCTTCAAGAGACATGTTTTCCTTAGGTTATCATTGCTGGGATAATTTTGGGTTTGTAAAACTGCTGAAAAATAAACAACATCATAACTATAGCTAATAGTATTAATGATATATGAATTCTACTTACCTCTTCAGGATTGGCATTAAAAGTGAGGCTGCCTTCATCTAGTTGCATATACAGTTTTCTAAAAGAAAATCCAAGAGGCGGATTCTTATTGTATATGGAACAGTGACCCCAAGTGGATTTGCACAGTCTACAATGTAAAAAAAAGTCTGTTAGCTATAAAAACGTAACGTAAGACTTTAGGATTCGATCCATTTCCTGAATATTAAGATCAAATAATTGCCTCACAAAACACCCTAAAATGCAGCATGTAAAATTCTCAAATAATGTAACCATTAGACTTTAGTACTACTTTTCTAAGAGAGTAATCTGAGGAATATGTTTTATAGGTTTTCTTTTCCCTGACAAGCAAAGGTATTATATATGACTCTTCCATGAGCCAAAAGAGTCTCTATAGTAGATTGTGTGACACACACACACGGAGGAATGATGCTAAACACAAATATTAAGATTTACACAAACCAGGTAATGTCAACACCTTACATTTGTACAAGTATAAAACTATGATGTTTTATTTCAAATATCTTTTTCAGATTTCAGATTTACAATTATAGAAAAAGATCAGCAGCTCAATATGCAAGAATTAAGAAATGCATGCAAAATAAAATGCCTGAATGAAAAAGGAAGTTGTAAGTTTCATTATATATGTCAATCTCATATTCTTACTATCATATTCTATAAGGTATTTTTTTTATTGCTGAGGGTCTTCAAGTATTCATTAAATTATATATTAAAAAAGGACTAGAGTTTAATGCCATACATACATAAACACAGATGGGGCAATGGAAAAATCAACCACTTTTATCTTCAGGCTTGTCTGCCATAAGTATTATAAAGTAGCTAGGTTGTGTCTAAGAATCTTCTGCAAAGTCAGGCAAAGGGCTTAATATGGGGTTAAGTGCCCACAGAGCTGTGATTTAATGCAGAACACTGTTGTGAAGCCTCAAAGTGGGAACAGAAGCAGAAATAAAACCACAAGCTTTCTGATAGTTAGCATAATATGTAGCTCTAGTCAGTGCAAATTTTGGCACTTGTATCTGGAAAGTGGCAAAAGAAGGGGAAGAGAGAGAATGAGGTGGCTGGATGGAGTCACTGAAGCAGTTGGTGTGAGCTTAAATGGACTCTGGGGGAGGGTGGAGGACAGGAAGGCCTGGAGGAACATTGTTCATGGGACTGCGATGGGTTGGACATGATTTCACAACTAACAACAACAATCTGGAAAGTGGGGGGAGAACGGGACAGTGGTACCTTGGTACTCAACTGTTTTGAAACTCACTGAATTTGGTGATCAATACATTTTGACGCGAAAAATTTGTCCAGGCACTCATCATTTGTTTAGTATTTGACACAAACAAGAACTTTTTTGTGTTGGCTGCCTTGTGACTCACTACATTATTCCTTTTGGGAAAAATTGGTTTTTCGATATTCATCGCACCTCTGGGAACTAATGAACGGTGAGTACCAAGGTACCAGTGAACTTGCCTGTTTGTGAAATCAGCCCTCCCTAAGACCAACATTGATTCCAGAGAGAACTAGAACTATGCTTTCTTCCAAAGGCTTTACAGAACTTAATGATCAAGGGTAATTCTAAAAACAGATTCCAGAGGAGCTATTTCCTTAGTGATTTCTCTTCTACCAATCTAAAGGCATAGAAGAGATAAATCTCAGAGAATCCATGCCTACCATTCAGGATGATGTTTCCCCCTAATTATCCAACAGTCTATTTTGGCATGTTTTTGAAAAGTCATTTTCTGGGAAATTTTGTACAAACTGGCCAACTATCCTTTCCTGTACATCTCTGAGAAAGGCAAGGTCAACAGTTATGGGTGGAGACACATTCTCAGTTAGGCTTAAGTACTATTAAGGCATTAGAGGGTCAATCACAGCAGAAAAAGTACCAATTATCTAAACTTGAGATTATCTACTTTCAATTTTAATTAATTTAATCTCATTTAGATTATTAGAACATGCAGGTAAAATGTAAAGTACTGAGGCACAAACAGCTTTATCTGAATCTGATGCAACAGAAATAGATACAGAACACTTCAATCAGATTTCCTTATAATACTGTACTCGGCCTTCCTAAGCTTTATATGGATATCAAAAAGTATTGGGGATGAGATGTTACTGTAGGAAAAGATGTAATACAAATGTTACGGGAAACCCTCCCTCATAAAATGCTTCTGTAGTTGGATATGTACCATTATTATCATCATCACCAGTGGTGGGATTCAAAAAATCCCACCGGTTTGCTAAATTATAAGAGGTGCACACGCCTGCGTGCACACCCCCACCTTCTGTGCTGCATGTGCATGCATGTGCCCCTGGCTTTTGGAACTCAGGGAACCCACTATTCCCATCTATTTCTGCTCTTTGGAGCAGCATGGAAGCTTTTCTCCAGGAGAAAAGAGCAGGAATAGATGGGAATAGTGGGTTCCCTGCAAGCCAAGCTGGCTTTCTCATTGCTCCATTGTTTGCTGTTTGCTGCGAGTGAAGGAGGTGCTTACTGGAGCACTCCGGTAAGCACCTACTTCTATACCCGCAGCCAACACGAAACAAGTTCAATGGAGTGATGAGAATGCCGACTTGGCTTGCTCAGCTTGTAGGTGTGCACATGCAGGTGTGTGGTTTCTGAAGCTGAGGTAACGTGCTGCTATTTTTGCTCTAGGAAGCAGCATTGCTGCTTCCTAGAGCAGAAATAGATGGGAACAGCGCATTCCCTCAGCTTCAAAAGCGGAGCTCTGCTGATTCGCACAGCTGCTAGTTCTACCGCGTTAATCAGCAGAGCTTTAAAAAAGGGCGGGGGCAGGGGGAGGTGGGCAGGGCCAGCCACGGGTGGTTTTTGCGGTTCAGCGAACCACCTCTAATCATCGTTGAACCAGTAGGATACCACCTCTGATCATCACCATCATCACCACCATCGGTTCTTTTATATTATGTTTCACTGTTTTAATTTTATTAGTGTCATTGTCAGAAAAGTGTATATATATATATGTGTGTGCATATGTGTTTGTGTATAATGAAATGTGACTATCACATAATATACTAGCAATATGTAATTACTATTATATATCTCCTATATCCCCACCTTATAAATAGCAATAGAGGTATCACATTTTGCTGCTTTTCTAAACATGAAACAAAGCAGTTCAGACATATCTCAGAAGATATAAAATATTAAAGAGATAAGGGAAAAAATTAAGAGGATTATATTATTCCTGTCTTACTTACTAGAAAAAGAGTTTCCCTAGTCAGAACAATAAAAGTTAAAATTCAGATCAGCATAATCTTGCAAAACTATTCTAAACTTTGGGCAGTGAGCAAGAGTATTGGCCAAAAAAGCCTCGCAAATATGCAATAACCCTAAATTCACACACAGAAATCTAACATGAAGATAAGTATTGGGAAAGTCTGTGCTGGATAAAAAAACAAATGAATGGTGCTATCTAGTGCTGGTATTTATATAAAAATTGCATTAATATTTCAGACTATCTAAGTAAGTAAATCTAAAGATCAGTCCACCTTAACCTGACTTGTAAAAATAATAAACCTACCCGGCATTAGAAAGCAACTTATATTTCAAGAAATCAATCATTGCACAGAGAAAGAATGTGATCCAGTGTGTGTTTCTAACTAAGTGTTGCATAGGAGGGAAACACAGGGTTTTAAATAAAAGAACCATTAACTCTATAGCCATAGATATGGAATATAATGCTATAGGGTATAAGTATAACATATATTTACCTAGTAATAACAATCAATGAAGTCAATAAATTATTGTACCACATATATGGATATATGCAGCAATGTGATATTAGTGACTATGAATGATTTTATTTATTATGTTGGGCACTGAATTCTATATTTTTACTGTTTTTAATAACTTAAGAGATTCTTGGCACTAAACCAACTGAACTAAGAGGTGGTCTTACAAGATATTTTTATCTGCATCTGTGCTTTTCATTCAAACATGGGTTTTCACAGGCTGATAAATTGTCTGAAGTTTATTTTTATATTGTTTTTAAAAATTATTATGTTTAATTTCCACAAATTCTGATTAGGGGAAACTAAATTTAACATAAATTTAAATTAAGGTGTTTGCCTAGAAATAAATAGGCTGAAAAACAACTTCTATCCCAGAGCAGTAACTATACTGAATTCTACTGTATAGTGCAACATTAATGCAATATCGGGGGCTTTCAATTCAATTGTTTAGAATGTGAAGGATGTGTGTTTGTGTTTTATTTTTATAGTTACAATGTACACTGAAGACAGCATTTAATTTTGTTGTACAAGGTGCAATGACAATAAAATAAACTACTACTTTAGAAACCAGGAGAATATAAGCTCCAGTCTAGTCATAAAAGCTGGCTGGGTGACTTTGGGCTGCTCTTTTTCAGGCTAAACCACCTGACAGGGTTGTTGTTGTGAGGAAGAAGGATTATTAAATATGTTTGCTACCTGAAGTTATTTATAAAAACAATAAAAGTGGAATAAAATAAATAAATGCAAAGTAGATTATATACCTATACTACATATTCAATAGAACAAAAGAATATTACAAGTTGTCATGCCCCAGCATATAACTTTTATATACTGTTTTTGCTCTCTCGCCCCATCTAGTGGCCAGAGGGACAAATATGCCTCTTCATATACTGTTGTTGCACTCTAGCCCCACACAGACGGAGCTGAAAGTCGAGTAAGACATGCGTCTTGCTTCTCCCCCGCCCCATCCGTCCCCAGCTACCACCCCCAAATTGCATCATAAAGGCAGCGGGTAGCTAAGTGAGGGGTAGGAAGAGATGCCAAGAATCACGGCTGCTTTTAAAGCCAACTAAGGCTGCAAAAGCAGGAGGCCCCATGTGTCCCCTTCAAGAACAGGCTTACCTCAATTGGTTGCCAAGAGCTTGGCCCCAATTGAGGTTCCCTGGGGTGAAGCCCACAGCCTGGCACATGGGAGGGTCTGAGGGGAAGCCTCTTTATGCAACCCAGCCTCTCAGGTGGGCAGGAATCCCCCCTACTACCATGCAGCCGGCTGGTTGAGAATCCGGCAGTCCTGGGAACCGCTCCCCAGCTGGACACAGAACTCCAGCAGGAAGGTGTCTCCTTGGGCTGAGTGCCAACCTGCATGCCTACTTGGTGCTGCAGATGACAGGCTACAATCCAGGGTCTGGCGGGTGCTGCAGCTCTCGTGCCAGCTGTGCGTGAGGTAGTTCTAGGGGAGGTAGTGGAGGCTGCTGGGTAGCAACCGGGGCTTGGAGGTGGGCTGCACTGGGCAGAAGCTGGGGTGGCTGCAGACCCACTGCAGGCAACCAAGGCAGCCCCATGCTTGCTTGCCTCAAAGAGCTGGCATGAGAGCTAAAGTGGCCACCAGGGCCAGGGCCCAAAAAGCACCTGTCTTGGCATAGCTGTAGCCCAGCCCCTGAAGCACTGAATAGGCATACATGCCGGCGCTCAGCAACCCAAACTCAAGACATATTATACCAGTCATCAGTCATAATTACACCATAGAACTCAGAGTGTGTTCTTTCTTTTTCATATGACCGTACATAGTAATTTTTCACCTGATTTTTTTTTAAAAGCACACACAAGAAATTTTGATTTTAATTGCCTTTTCTGCCTTGTTACCTTACCCCTGCCACAGAAGCTCATCATTAGCAAGATCCTGCCAAACGCATGAAGCCAGACAGAGGTCTGTTGCATTCAGGTATGACAAAATGGTAAAACTAAGTTCAGGAGGTAACATTTCTAAGTTGATGAATCCTTCTTGTTCTTTTGACTTCCGAGTTTTCAACAGGTGATAAATGTCAATTCCTCCTTGGGCATGTTTCCGGTGATTAGTATTTGAAACATTATTAACAGTCATCCTTCTACCATTCTCCCTGGAAAGACAGCTTTGTCCTCCGTATTCCTGTTGTAACTGCTGGTTCCTTGCCACTCTCCACAACCCTTGGCCCATCTGCAAACCTGTACGTTGTAACCAAAAGGGAAAGAAACATACAAATTACTTCATTAAAAAGAACAACAGGATTTGTTATTTTAAAAAAAGTTTGCAGATATACATTTAGTTATACTGAATTCTATTAAATGTGTACTAATGGACAGGATTTGTGTGATTCTATGCAAAGTATTATAAAGCTAGAGAAATATAAGGTTGAGATATTTAGTATTTTATCTATAGCTATGATCAACTGCAAATATTAAATATAAAGAAAAACCCCCAAAACTTTTCATAATATTATTAAAATGTAAACTAGTATTTTAAAAACATGATTCATTATTTACTAAATAACTTGAAGTGATTCATAGGCCATCATCAAAATCCACTAGAAGTGCATTTTGGATTCAATCAATTTCCTCTGTAAAACAATTCTTCTATCCACGAACTAGGAGGAAATGTTGCTAGGTTTCTCTTTCCAGTACAGATACAGCTATTAAAAAAATGCAGAGAAATATTTGGGATATAGGTTCATACAGAATATGTGCTTCTAAGTGAAAAGTTCCCATGAAATTAGACAGTGTCTACGGGAATTTGGACGAGGCAAAACAAAACCAGATAAATTTCTATCCAGATGGAATTGCTAATCATTAGTAAATGCTTGGGGACTACAATAATAGAAGTCCTAGTAGTTACGCAGTACAAAGGTGGGAATCTATAATTTGTGGAATGTATTGGCTGTTGTTGTTCTTCCCCAGCTTTAACCAACATATCAGTTCATGATCCACCTAGACATGGATGCCCTGATGTCTGTAACCCACACCCTACTCTCCATCCAAATGGATTACTGTAGTAAGATCGATGTGGAGCTTTTGCTTTAACCTATTTAGAAATTAAGAGGGAGAGCAGCGCTGCAACAATGGCGAGACGATGGCCTCGCAGAATGCTCTGCTGAAGCTGCCGATATTTGGGCCATCCAGGGGTCCCTAGGGGGCTGAATTCACCCTGTAGGGATGAAGGTAAAGGAGCACACAACCCGGAGACCGAGGAGAGATTTTAAACTCCCTGTCCACTCCGGGAAAGCCACTCTAACTGGTGGTGAAGAAAAGCGGCCATTTAAGCCGTTAAGAAGCCGGGACAGCTGCCGCCGGGAGAGAGACCTGGAAGCGAAACTGAAGGTGTGTGCAAAGACCACTGAGACTACTAAAAGACTTTTAAATTGTGTGGTTTAACTTGGAGTTAGTTTCCTAGAAAACTTTGGAATAGTGAGAAGCAATGAGAATGAAAGTAGTGGATGGATTGCTGACTTTGACAAGAAGCTTAAGGATTTGTTTTAACCTATTTAAGGTGCTGGTTTTAACCTATAAAGCCCTGAATGGCTTGGGTACGGGATATTTACGGGAACACCTGCTGCCGGCAACATCATCCCACCGCCCTGTCCGCTCCCATAGGGAGGGCCTCCTTTGGGTGCCACTGGTTAAGGAATGCTGGCTGGCGGCTCCTCAGGGGAGGGCGTTCTCGGTTGGGGCACCTGCCCTTTGGAACCAACTGCCGGTGGAGCCCCGGATGGCCCCCGACCTCCGCTCTTTCCAAAAGGATCTGAAAACTCGTCTTTTTGAACTGGGCGGCCTGGACTGAGGGGGTTTATTGTTTTTAAATTTATGTGTTTGTTTGCTGGGGCTTCTTAATTTAATATATTTTTAACTTTTGTATTTGTCTTATTTTAATTGCCCTGTACACCACCCTGAGTCCTTCGGGAGAAGGGCGGTATATAAATTTAACTAATAAATAAATAATAAATAAATTTAAAGGAGACTGGACTGGATTGCCAATTCTCTTTCTCTCTCTCTCTTTTTCCTTCCTTCCTTCCTTCCTTCCTTCCTTCCTTCCTTCCTTCCTTCCTTCCTTCCTTCCTT
>JANHFR010002183.1:18193-30264 GCA_032468015.1 Mimophis mahfalensis | reverse complement strand
AATAATAATAATAATAATAATAATAATAATAATAATAATAATAATAATAATAATAATAATAATAATAATATTAATAAGCTATTATTTTAAATACTATTAAATTTAGTATCTCTTAGTTGGCTTTCAATCAAAGCAAGGGTGTCTCAGAGAATTGTTATCCTGTCTCTGTTACTTAGGTGTTGAAACACCTGAAACCTGCAAGGCAAATTTTATGCCATATTTCTGCCTCTCCCATTCAGGTTTAGGAATTATGTTCCAAATCAGCTTAATCATCCATGGCCAACTCATGGATGAATATTGTGTCTCTAAAATCAGTCACTAACAAAAACTGAGGCCTTCCAGACTCAGAAAAGAGACAACTGGGATAAAACTTAAAATTGCAATCAAATTACTAATCCTTCTTTGTCCTAGAAAAATGATACCTTCTTCTGCCTGTCGTATTCACAATTCACCCTACATCTTCTGCCTGTTCCCCAATAAAAGCCTTGCCTTACCCTAGTCTCACTACCACAACAACTTTCTACCTGGACAGATTTCTTCTTCTCCTTCTAGTATATCTTCAGGTGGCCTAGGAATCTGGTTAGTAGAACCCTGCTACTATATAACCCGGCATTTCAACTTTATCCCTGTTAGTCATCCTACTCATCACCACAAAACAGAGCTGCATGCAGATATCCACACAACTTCATCAAAAAGTGCCCTACTGCCACTCAGCCCAATATAGCACAACCAACACAAGCCATAAAAGAATAACAGTGCCACACAACAAAAAACACCTCAGAAACCACCAATAACTATTACAATCACAAAGAATCTGTATAGCACAAAATCAATGAAAGCCCCCCAAATATCCTAAGCAAACCAAAAGACCCAGCCACCCCAGAAGGAAAAAAAAAGAGTCATCTACAACATACAGTGTAATAACCACAACAGTCATTCCCGCAGGACAAATAGAAGGCTAGAAGAATGTATCTATGAATACCAATTAGCAGCCAGAAGACATGATAAAAATTGTTTAATTTCACCACATATGGACAGACTCAACCATAGTTTCAACTGGGAGAATGTGACCATCCTAGGCCAAGCTAAGTCCGAAAATGCTAGTGAATTTCTAGAAGCCTGGCACTTTGACAAATTAGCCATCAATAGACATAGACATAAACAATATCTACCGGTACATACTGTGCAAAAAAGGCAATCAATAAGCCAAAAAGAGAACAAAAAAATCAAAACACCTCCCCATCAGCAATCAACATTCAGAGGAGTATAAATAAAGTCCAAGTTTAACACCAGACCAACAATCAAGAAGTAAACAATATTCTAATCAAGGAACTGCCAAACAAGCTAATAATAAGTAGCTCAACCAAAGGAACTCCAAGACTACCCCCACAAACACTGACAGGGCAAGCCACTAGAATAAGGATTCCCAACTCCCATTGGAAATTGGGCTGTGCAAATAGCGGGCAAGTGTGCAAAGCTCCATTTGTGCATGTGTGGGATTAAGTTGCTTGTGTGAGATCATCTCCTCCCCACCTCCATCACCAGTCCACAGGGCTGGAAAACTTGGGAACCACTGCACTAAAGTATAAACTGAGAACAAATCCCATTCTTTACCATCACTGATGATGTTACCTAATTTGGATAATAAAATATTTGCAAGAAAACAACCAAGCTCAAAGAACACCAAGGACCCCACAACGCCCCACACACAAACACAAAACACAATAAGCTAAAACTACATCCAGTCCAGTGGTGGGATTCAATTTTTTTTACTACTGGTTCTGTGGGCATGGCTTCGTGGGTATGACTATGCTGTCAGCCAATCAGCGGTGGTATTTGCCGGTTCTCTGAACCAGTCAAAATTATCGCTATCGGTTCTCCGGAACCTGTCGGAACTGGCTGAATACCACTTCTATTAGACACTATCTGGTATACCCCTGCACCATCCAGGGGAACTATTTGCTTTGGTTTCTTGTCTGTCACCCAGAAAACAACTGATCACCCAGTTTTGCTAACTTCCTGGTAAATCCAATTTCACTCTGTAGGCAATAACATGCAGTTTTGTTGATAGACATTTTCTCTATCCATCCAAGAGTGATATCCACGGAACTGCTAACTCTACTGGCCAGTCCTGATAATCTCTGAACCAGCCCTTGAGTCACTGTGGGAGCCATCCCAGCTTGTCTTAACTGCTCTCCTAATGACATAATTGTTTCTTATAACTTTATTGGAAAAATAAAAATAAAAAACTAATTTATGTTAAATAACAGAAAGGAATATATATTTCACTCCATAACAAAACCCCAACAAAAGAATCTTTTTTGCAAGCAGGCCTCACCAAAACCATTGATAGTAGACTCCTGATTTGTAAAATTAAAGTTTTAAAAGATAAGTTATAATATTAAACTACATATTTGATACATTGATCCAATTGCTTGCTTTTATGAATAATTACTGTAAGCCGGGAAAACTCCTACCTCAAATCTTTAGCTTGCTTTTGACTTAAAGAATTAGAATTAGAATTTATTGAACTTCTCCTGAAGGACTCAGGGTGGCTAACAACAATAAAAACACGAAATACAAAATTTAAAAAAAACATTAAACCAAGTGTTCAATAAATCTACATAAAATTAAATTTCAATAAGACAAATTAAAAACACAATATAAACCCAATTTAAAACCCCAAATCAGCCCAGGCCAGCTTGCTGAAACAGCCACGTCTTCAAGTCATAGCGGAAGGAGTGGAGGTCAGGGGCCGTCCGGAGCTCGAGGGGCAACTCATTCCAGAGGGTCGGAGCGCCCACAGAGAAGGCTCTCCGCCTGGGGGTTGCCAGCCGACACTGGCTGGCTGATGGCCAGAGAACATTATTCTCATAAAGAAAACAGTTCTTACCTTACAGAAAAAGACAATAATGTGGCGAAAGTACAGGTTATAAGGAAGGCCTGTATAATCATTTATTTGTGGAATATTTTTTTGTAAATATTAAACATTTTCAATGTTTAATATTGAAAATGTTTATTAAACATATTCTATATTAAACATACAAATGTACAAATATACAAATATTAAACATGTTTTGTAAACATTTTCTCCTTATAAGAGAAGGAAGTTTATCATAAATCAGGAAGGATGAAATGGAGAAAGACCAAATTAGCCCTTCTGAACTTCCTTCCACATTGCTGTGTTATTTCAGCTGCTACTATTCTTTTACAGGCTGCTTTGAGTAATTCTTAGTAAAATATATTCCTGATACTCTACCTTCTGAAATATTTGGGTAAATATGAGACATGTTTTCCAACCCACTATTAATATGAGAATTATTTGTAAAATGATCTTTTTAAATTCTAAAATAATAATTTAACAGTATACCTACCTTTGTATTTAATAAAATAACTATATTTTATATATTTATTCCCACCTCCATCCCATCTTGTGATTCCTTTAGATTTCTTTTCCATATTTATGCAGTTTCCAGGCACTAAATCAAAAACAGCAAATTCCATTCCCTGTTGATATCTAAATCCAGAGTACCACCAATTAATTGATATCTTCCAGTGTTCTCTATAATTTGTTGCCTACTGCCTTTTCAGTAACCTTCCTAAGAGATGGACATTAGAAATATGCCAATAGTTTCCCAGTAACATTGGATCCAGAACTAGCCTTTTGAGGAATAGACAGCCAGCACCTGTTTTAAGGCAACCAGACCTCTCCCTCATTTACGTAAGTACTGATTACTACCTGATTCCATTTTCCCATCCCATTTGTAGCTGCTTAACTAGCCAGATAAGCAAAAAGTCTACATACAGTGGAAGTAACACCACAGAGAACTGTGTCAGCTTTCTGAAATTTTTGAGGTGGATTATTGTATGTTAAATGGTTCCACCTCTCTGAAATCAAGTCCATTGCTACAAGTAAATTGGTACAAGTCAATGACAAATTTTGATGGGAAAAAATTTCAAGTATCCATTCAGATCTCCTCTCCTTTAAGACCAAGGCTGTTATGGAGCCATGAAATTTCAAACTGTGTCCAGCCCCAGATTTAGGATGTTAAAATTGCGTAGAATCAGGAGCCTAGATAAATCCATTTCAATATTGCAATGAGATAAAGTAGCAATGGAAGGACACTTTTAGGAGGTAATATATAGCAGTTATTCTTCTGGACTAACCTCACAGATAAGACTCTGTAAGTAAGGCTCCTCACAACAACCAAGAACAAAGGGGCCAAGATCATGGGTTGATGTATGAAACCCACTTAGCCAAATCTCATGAGAAGGATTTTCCCCTTTTCCTTCCAGATGGCCTTGGTACTCTTAAAAGATTAAGACTAGTTGGTTAGCTTGAAAGTATAATGACTCATAAACTAAACAGTTAAACTGTTCTGCTCCAGCAAATAGCATGTACAGTAGTTTTCATATGTGATTGTTCTTAACTGTTTCATGTTTTTTAGAATGATGATATGAACTGCACCAAAACATTTCCTTAATGAAAATGCAGAATAACACTTGGGCCTACAAAGTCCAACACTCTTGCTCCAAACCAGAATGACCCTAAGCCTAGACGAATCTTCTTTTAAAAGATACAGACATAAATTATTTCTTTCTGTCTTAATTTGTTCTTACTTAAAAACAAGTGCACAAACTGTATAGCAGTTTTGTAACCACTTGTTCTATTGTCCAAAGCTCAAGTATTGTCCAAAGTTCCCTTGTTAAATCTAACATTTTGATTTGATACTGTTTGTATTCCATAAGGGTAAATCATGGTCTTTTTGATGTAATATAACATTATGCCTAATGGACAAAAACACGATTGGACTGATTTTTCACCAGGCTGTTGAATTAATTGTAAAGAACAAATCCAGGATTATAAAGTATTTGATATCGTATGTATTAGAATTACATAAATTTAATTTTTATCTTTATAACATATGCTAGAAAATGAATATCATATACATATATAACACTATATCTACATCCATACATAAAAACAGGTGTTTGAATTCAAACCATAACACAGAAATGACTCAGAAACATTAAAAACAAATAAACATGCACATTTATGTTAAAAGAAATCTTAATTGCAGTTAATAATAATAATTGTTCTTGAACATGTAAGGATGAATCTTATTTTCTAAGCACCGAACAAAAGAATAATACTTTTACAAACAAAACCAAGCTTGATAACATATGAACGTAGTAAGAAATTTTGACAGTGTTTGTTTCCTATTTTTTGTTCATTGTTCTGATCCAGAATTTAGACAATTCCTTAGAGATGGGATGGAATTCCACTGGAACAGTTCAGAATAAAGAAAATAAAGGATTCCTCTAATCAAACATAAAAACAGAGGAACACTATTGAATCAGATCAAAGTTTATTTCATATAGCATTTTGTTTCGAAGTAGCAAAAAAATGTCTGAATTACTATGTCCTGTAGAAAACATGTATGGGACAATACAGTCTTATTACTTTGTCTAGAAGGACAATTTCTGCATACACATGCACACACTCTTTCACACACATACATTATTATACAAGAAATTAAAAAACATTCAAATTTAACACCTTAACTGCATTCTTTTGGACACCATGCTACAAAAAAAGATGTTGACACTTGGGGAAAAGTTCAGAAAAGAGCAACTAAGATGATTAAAGGCCTGATATGAAAAACGGCTGCAGGATCTGGGTTTGGCTAGCCTAAATAAAAGAAGAATTAGGGGTGACATAATAGCAGTATTCCAGTATTTGAAGGGTTGCCACAAAGAAGCGGGGGTGAAATTATTCTCCAGCATACCAGAGGGCAGGACAAGAAACAATGGTTGGAAACTAATCAAAGAGAGAAGCAACCTGGAATTAAGGATAAATTTCCTAACAGTGAGGACGATTAACCAGTGGAACCAGAGGTGGTATTCAGACAGTTTTGACAGGTTCCAGAGAACCGGTAGCAAACATACCACCTCTGATTGGCCAACCCCAGCAAATACCACCTCTGATTGGCTGACAGCATAGCCACACCCACTAAGCCACACCCACAGAACGGGTAGTAAAAAATTTTTAATCCCACCACTGAGTGGAACACTTCCTTCAGAAATCATGGGCACTTCATCACTGGACGTTTTTAAGAAGAAACTTAAAATTTAAAAATCACATATTAGACTCAGCTTAAGCTTTTTTTTTTTTAATCCCATTTATATGCTGCCCTTCTCTGGAGGTACTCTGGGTGGCTTACAATCTGTTTAAGCACAAACCAATGTGCTTAGCAAGTTATAGGCATAGTAGAAACAAGGAGACATAACTTGTTCATAAGTAATATAATTCCCATTGAATTTGTTTGCAGAAAGCTGACAAAGAGCATTGGAAATAATGGCTAACTGTACAATGACACGGAAGCATGATAGGCTAGCATGATCATTCTGCAGTACTTTTCCAGTTCAACTGGTATTATTGATAAGCGCCTTCGCAGACAACAGCAGACAACAGCAAACAACAGAGTGATAAGAAAGCTGGCTTGGCTTGCGTTGCTTGTATGGCACGTGTGCAGGCACGTGGCTTCTGAAGTGGAGGGAACACACTGTTCCCCCAGAAATAGATGGGAACAGCACGTTCCCTCGGCTTCAAAAGCAGAGCTCTGCTGATTTGTGCGGCTGCTAGTTCTGCCGCATGAATCAGCAGAGCTGTAAAAAAGGGACGGGTCGACGTGGGGGCAGGTGGGTGGGGACAGCCAGGGGTGGTTTTTGCCAGTTCAGCAAACCACCCCTAATCATCACTACTGGTTCGGATGAACCAGGCCTACCCTCTGATGGGACAGTATATAAATCTTAATGCTATTGCTAATGGGCTGACTTTGGATGCATCATGGGCTGACTTGGATGAATCATAATATCTCAAATGGGCTACCATTTGAGATATTATGATTCATCCAAGTTGCCCTATGATATATCATTTCACCTATTTGAATGTTACAGACAGGAAAGAGTTCTATATTACATTATTAAGATGTGTACTGTATATAATACAATACTATACTATATTGCAGAACAACAGTATTGATCACACCCATGAATACCTGTATTGATCACACCCATAAATAATATTTGGAACGGAGTTTAAGCATTAAAAGGCAAGTACTAACATTTTGAATGTTAGGCTAACAACTGGTGCTCTTGATACTGGTATTCTAAAGATGAAATTTGTTTTTAACTACATAAAATGGACAAGACCATAATTCTGTGATTTATTTGGCTGCTAGTTTGTATAAAGAATATATGAAAGATTTTTGGACTGACAAGAATACATATCATTTCCTCTTAACCACCAATGGTTTTCTTTTTTAAAGGAAGGTATTTTCCTCCTTCTTATGTGACAAATGTATTTACTGCTACTACTACACTGATGCAATATGAGAGAGCATTCATTACAGGTCTACACCAGGCCATGTAATACAAATAAGCTTCCTGTTAGGAGAAGTGATAAATCTCATGCAAACTATTTGCAGAACTTTCTTCTCCTAACATGAACTGGAATTCTTTAACATAAACTGCAGCATTCTTTAACAAACTACCTTATTTCTGACATGCAGGTGTTTTGAAAATAATGTAATTAAGAGAATGAATCTTCTTTAGTAAACTAAGCAAGTAGCCAATAGCATTTTTGACAAGATGTCTTTCACATTGCTCAGGAAGTATCACACATAGTTGATTTATTTAAGCTGCCTGTTAAATAATATCCTGATCAGGTAAAATCATTAGACCAAGCTGTCTTTTTCATCTAATTTGTAAAAATTGGGGACTAAGCCTGTTTTGTTATTTTTCTTATGGCAAAATGATAATAGGGAACTTTTCACAATGAACACAGAGTTGTGTTTGCAAAGGAGAAAGTGAGGTCATTTATATGAGCCTGTAAACCAAAACCTACTTGGTAGATCTGACCAATTTATCAGACCCCAGCTGGGAATATTGAATATTTCTAAAAGTAGTCTAACAACTGTACATTTTGCAAAAGAACCATAATTAAGGAATGACAGTGAAAGGCCACCTTACCTCAATTGAACTGATTAGAGCTATTCAAGAAAAACAGGATCTAAATTCCAAATACGTCTTTTCATACCTGCATGGAGCCTTTTTCCCCCCTCTACCATCTGCCTTTCATTTGAGACATGTTGCTACACGTTATTGGAAAGCAATCTCGTGGAAAGGAAGCAGCAGTGGTGATTTATAATCTTAACCTACGTTTGTTAATTAAAACCAATAGAAGCAGTATGTAGATCTATTGTTCCATATTTCCTTGCTTGCCTTCTATATTTCTAAGTGAAAGCAGCCGTGAGGCAGAATGCTGTATAAGATTAGCTTTCCCCAATCAAGAGCGCTTCAGATGTGTTGAAGTTCAGCTGCCACAATTCTTAATTGATTTGAAATCGGTTTACCACATAATGAAATGGGTTTTCTGAAAATTCAGGAATGCATTGGATGGAATGTATAGTTTAACCAGAGACATTTGCAGTATCAAGTGAAGGCAAATAAACTATAAGCTTTGTCCCTTTTGTAGACCAGAGCTTATAAGGTGCCCTTGGTTTTTGTCATTTTGCTCAAAGCAATATATCACGTTTCAATAGGCTTTACCTTTTAAATCTTAAAAGGCTTTACCTTTAATTAATATTTAGTGGGGAAAAAAGTAAAATACCAAGCAAATTAAACTCAGAAAAAGAGAAATAATGAGAGACTAGTAGGAAGGAAAGGGATACAAGAAATGTTGAAAAAAATGATTTCCAATTCTTTAAACTGCAACATTGCAACTACAAACAAATTTAATAATCCGTCATCTCATATAAGATTATATGCTAATATCTTTTTTTCTATCATCTTTCCCTTATTTATGTGCAAATCCATAAATAATTAACATTTCAGTTCTGATGTCAGCAAAAAATCCATAAAGGGTTCCTGGAACTTTATAAAAATATATCTTATTTTAATTCTGGCCAAACAAACCAACTTTAAAGTCCTTACTTTTTCTTCTAACAGTCCTGGTCTTTCATTCATTCAGATGTTTGAGGATTCAATCTCTCTTCTAATAAATCCAGTAAGAAGTCATAATCTTAGTTATTCTCTTGGCTTTGCATTTATATTTCTATTGAAGTGTCATCTGTTTTCTAATCCCCATTTTTTATTTTTCAGTGTTTCAACAATGTATTAGTGTTAATAATAATTTTGTTGTAATCTTATTATTCATAATCAGGTTATTATGATAAGGGGGCTAGAAGCTAAAACATATGACTCCTGATGATGTGGACAGGATTATTGGAAGCTTAGCACCGCAACATGTTTATTGGACCTGTGTCCCTCCTGGTTGGTTTCGGCCTCCCAGGAGGTCACACAAGGCTGGCTCTAGGCTATTACCAATGCTTTTTTGGGTGAGGGATTCTTCCCTTCTGCCTTGAAGGAGGCAGTGGTGAGACCCCTCCTCAAGAACCTGAACCTGGACCCAGCTTTATGTTGTGGCTCAGCCCGCCCGGCCGGTGCAAAGCCAAGTTTCTGAGGAGCAGAGTGACCTGGAGGACTCTCAGGATGAAGAGGAGTTGCCGGGCAAACCATTCTCTCTGGCACCCTCCTTACCATTGACACCTCAGCCTGGTCCTTCCTCCCCACCTCAAGCTGACCCTCTTGCCTTGCCCCAATCTGATCCTGTTCCCATACCCACAACAGACCCCCTGTCTGATCCTCCTCCTTTGGATGCTCCCCAGTCCCCACCTGGGTCAGGGTCTGGTCAGTGGTCTGACGCTAGGGCTAGGAGAGCTGATAGCAGAGTCAGGCAGAAGAGAAGACAGAGGTCTTCTTGAGAGTAAGTGCTGACTCATGCTGGCTACGCCCTGCAGGGCCGTTAAAAGGTCAACAGCTGTGCCTGCCTCTTCAAGGCAGACAATACGTTGCAAAGGACTTGGAACTGAATCAAGATTCTGGTTTGTGATTTCTACTTTCTGAACTTTTGTGAAGATTTGGAACATTGCTGGCAGTAAACCAACTGCTCATTCTGAACTGTGAGATTTATGACAATTGCTTACGGAACTTTTAATAGCAGTGAATTAACTGCTTAGCCTGAACTCTGTGTTTCTTTGCCAATTTATCACAGCGTCTTGTTTTTTGTTCTCTTTTGTTTTTTTGCAAGTAAAACAACAAAACTTGTTGTTTGGGGCATTTGTGAGCTGTGGGACACAACACTTTATTAACTAACTATCATCCTGTCTCCAACCTTCACTTTGTGGTGAAGGTTGTTGAGAGTGTGGTGGCTCGATGTTCCATCGCTGATGATAGAGGGAGAGACCTTAACCCCCTCAGATAGGGCTCGCAACTTGGGTGTCCTCCTGGATGCACAGCTGCCTTTAGAGGACCATCTCTTGGCCGTCACCAGGGGGGCTTTCTATTAGGTTTGCCTGATCTACCAGTTGTGTCCTTATCTGGACCAGGACACCCTGTGAACAGTCACTCATGCCCTCATCATCTCCCGGTTAGACTACTGTAATTCTCTCTACATGGAACTCCCCTTGAAGAGCATCTGGAGGTTGCAGCTGGTGCAAAATGCAGCCATGCGGGTTATTTATGGGATGCCTTGGCATTCCCATGTGACACCTCTCCTGCGCAGCCTGCATTGGCTTCCTGTGGCCTTCCAGGTGCGATTCAAGGTTTTGGTTATGACCTTAAAAGCACTCCGTGGCTTAGGCCCGGGATATTTTTGAGACCTCCTTCTGCCGTTGACAGCCTCCCAGTGACCAGTGCGGTCCCACAGAGTTGGCCTCCTCAGGGTGCCGTCAGTCAAACAATGTCGGCTGGCGGCCCCCAGGGGAGGGCCTTCTCTGTGGTGGCCCCTACCCTTTGGACAAGCTACCGATGGAGATCGGGATTGTTCCCGTCCTACGTGCTTTCCGCTGTGCCCTCAAAACCCATCTGTTTCAGCAGGCTGGTTTGTCCTCATGAAGTAGCAATTTTAAATTTTAAATCTGGATGGTTATAATCTTTTAAATTTTAAATTTTATTGTATGTTTGGTCCAAATCCATGATTTAATCTTATTTTAACTTTTTTATTATATGTTAAGTCTAATGAAAAAAGGACTAAGGGACACATGGCTTCAATGTTCCAATATTTGAGGGGCTGCCACAAAGATGAGGAGATCAAACTATTTTCCAAGGAACCAGAATGTAAGACAAGAAACAATAAATGGAAACTAATCAAGCAGAGAAGCAACCTAGAACTAAAGAGAAATTTCCCAACAGTGAGAACAATTAACAAGTGGAATGATTTGTCTTCAGAAGTTACGGGTGCCCCATCACTGGAAGCTTTTAAGAAGAGACTGGACAACAACTTGTCTGAAATGCTGGGGCATCCTGCTTGAGCAGATGATTAGACTATGACCTCCAGTGTCGGCCAATCAGAAGTGGTATTTGTCAGTTCTCAAAATTATCGCTACCGGTTCTCCAGAACCTGTCGAACTGGCTGAATACCACCTCTGAGTGTAATCAAAGTCAGATCTGAATATTCTCATGTAAATCCCTTGATTTTCTCATTTCCCAGGTCCTCCCCACCATGGTCATCTGGTCAATGTCCAATAATATTCAAATTATATGCTTAGGTAACTTTCCCAACAGTTGGAGTCTCTTTGGTGCATGTTTGCATTCCATTCACATGCTTATATCCTTGGATCTCTCATCTGTTCTTTTGGATTGGCACCTCTGGTTCTTACATCCCCTTCTTGGTGATTCATCCCTGTTTTCCCCTCCCCCTTTTTATGGAAGGATGCCATCAGTGCGAAGAGAAGTCAGGGTGGAAGGCAGATCTGACACCACTGCTTTTAATCACACAAACATTATTAATAGAGCATTCATACATTATTGATTGCAAAGAATAACATCTGGGGTATAAAGTTGCAATTAAACTCTCAATTCTGGACACTACTTTAGGTTAAAATGAGCCTTGGTGGTTCAGGCAGCTAATGCCTCCTTAATTACTAACAACTGCCTGCGATTAGTGCAGGTTCGAGTCCCACCAGGCTCAAGGTTGACTCAGCCTTCCATCCTTTCGAGGTAGGTAA
>JANHFR010002182.1:120768-136160 GCA_032468015.1 Mimophis mahfalensis | reverse complement strand
AGGTAAATAAGAAATACTGTTGCTTTCTTTTTAGAAATAAGAGATTTTTCACCTCAGTTCCAGGCCTCACCTCAGGCTAGGCCTCACATTCTGACGTATGGAATGGGGATAGGAAAGGAAAGCTCAGCCCTGACCTCATGTATATGAATTTCCTGTAGCCAGCTGCCTGCTTCAGGTTTGAAAAAGCTGGGTCCTCTGACCTAGGATCCTAGGCTTTCTGACTTAGGAAGATACCAATGCTTAGGAACGCAGAGGCTCTCTCTGTGGAACATTCCTAGCAAAGCTTGCAGGGAATTGTAGTTTGCTTTGCCTGTAGATTGCTTTGCCTAGCCCCAGGGGGGCTAGGGCTGTCTTAACCCCCCAGTGCTTGTCATAGGAGGCTAAACTTCCTTTGTGGCAAGTTTGGGTCAGATTGGTCCAGCCGTTTATATTTGTATAGAGAATGTTACCCAGCCAGCCCTCCTACCCGCCGGCCACCCATACTCTGTTTTATATATATGTAGATGATATTATATAGATAAGACTAATAAAATCCACAAGGTATAAAAATATATAAAGAAGAAAAAGAAGGAAAAAAAGCACAGAAAAAGAAAAAAAGATGCCTCCTCCTCGATCCCCAGCAAGGAAAATCAACATCAACATCTTATTACCTTCTTTTTAACTAAAACCAATCAACCTTTCATCCCATATTTCACTCTCTTCCCTATTAATTTTTGAAATTCATGACATCAGCAAAAGTCAACTAAGAGTTATCAAAAGGAACAAAAGTATTATAAATTCAGTTTGAATCTTTCCTTCTACATTTATATCTCCTTTTCTATTTAAACAACCCCCCTTATCTTCTATCCTGAATTAAACTGAACCTTTAAAACATCATCATTCATTCTTAGTCAGCAAAAGTCCATGAAATATTACCCAAGATAGCAACCAAGTTTAGCCTTGATCAAATAAACTGATTTTATATTTTCCCCTCCCAATTATGTTTAGTATGCTACAATATCCCAGTACAAGTAGTCATCAACTTACAACAGTTCATTTAGTGACCATCTGAAGATACAGTGGCACTGAAAAATGTGACTTATGACCATTTTTCACACTTATGACTGTTGCAGCTTCTCAGTGGTCACACGTTTTACATTTGGAAGCTTGACCTGAAGTCGTGTGATCCCTTTTTGCAAACTTCTGACATGCAAAGTCAGTGGGGAAAACAGATTCACTGTCATCCTGTTACTAAATTAAGAAATGCAGTGATTCACTTAACAAATGTGGTGAGAAAAAGTTGTAAATTGGGGCAAAACTCACTTAACAACATAAATTTTGGGCTCATTTGTGGTTTTAAGTTGAGGACAACTTATATTTGCTTTTTCCTCATGCTTGCCTTGTCTCTTCTCCCAGAATAATGACCCACTCTAACAATTCCCTTTTGTAACTCCAGGGTAAAAAGGTTATTTTTACTATTTTACTTCTGGGATAACTGTTCTGGTACAGTATCTGTTTCTCTTTTATTTTATAGATAATGGAAGAATTTCTTTTAAAGTTTTGCTTTATCAAGAATTAACAAATCTTGGTGAAAAAACAATGTCCAAGCCACAGCTATTTGAACTTCAACAATTTAGTTTGAAATTTCAACCTATAGTGTATTAGTTAAGAATTAGATTACCACAGGAAGATTGGTCACCAAAGTTCTAAATTTTACTGCATGTTAAAAAAAATCACTTGCATTAATTCCTTGAAAATGATAGCCATACATTCTTCAAGACAAAGAAATCTTGCTTATAATATCTTTGATGATGCCATTCTAGTCTGACAGCTTCATCTAGGAGAAAAAACACAGACAGTGGAAAAGCTAACTATGTGTGCTGTGCACATCTTCTTGAATAAAATATGACCTATATTACATAACTGCATTACACTACTAGAATCTTGTATTCATTCCCAGTTACCATGGTGATGTGCATAATAAAAATACATACAGATGTGCGATGAAGACAACAATGCACTTTTATACATAATCAGATATAGCAGAGATAAAAATATTAATTCTCAGCTCCTTGCTATATTTGTTTCTGGGTATTTTTAATCATATCCTCTGAATACCTCCAGATAAACTTTTATTCTGCAGCTCCTATTGCTCCATGATGGACAGCTCATTTTTATCCATATCCTTTAGCTACTACAGAGCTAAGTTTTTGTGGTTCCTTCTACTTATTGTTATTGTAATTACTAGAATAATAATTTTTATTTTATTTTGTTCATATTTTTATTTATCATTTTCAAGGATGGAAGGAAGTCAATTTTCCTCATTCCACATATAAACACTGTCCAAGAGACCTACCAGCCCTCTGGACCAGGAGTGTCAAACTCAAGGCCCACAGGCCAGATGCAGCCCACAATGTGTTTGAATCCATACTGCAGGGCCATCCTGGTCTACCCAGTGCGAAGAGGAAAGATCTGGCCAGCGTAGCTGCAGCCCCGTCTACCCAGTGTGAAGAGGAAACATGCCAGCAGTTTGGGGACTGGTGTTGACCATGCCCACCCAGTTGGCCACATCCCCCCGCCCCTTGAGGTCAATCACAGCCCTGATGCAGCCCTCAATGAAATTGAGTTTGACACCTCTGCTTTTCAGGGAGATCTGAAGTAAGGATTCACCCTTTGTGTTTTTAAAGTAATTATTTCCTCAAAAAGAGATACTTGATCTGAAGAGTGACATAGTGAAGATCATTAAATATTCAAATTTTCAGAATAATATTTTACTATGCTTATCAAATAAGTTTTTTAAATCAAGATCTTGTTATACACAAGACATGGCTACGTGGGACCATAAAGATCATCTTTTACATTCTTTCTCTAGGAAAAAAAAATCAGATGTCAGCTAATCTGAGCTTTGTTAGAATTTGAAGAATGAAAGTAACTGTGTTTAGTGCTTTCCCCACAACCTCTGCCTGAAGAACACTTTTTGCCAAGTTTTATACATAGAGATGATATGACATGACATGTCTATGTATAAAGATGATTGGGTGTGCGATTTTTTATTTTTGCAATTGTTTGTTGCCTTCATATTGATCAGATGTGTCAAAATGCATTTGAATTTGGAAAGTTTTCAAGCTGTCCTAACTGATGTACAATCCATTTCTGGGCACCACCACTAAATCCATACAGAGCCATAAGTTTGTCAGCTTAGCTTTAGGTACGTAATTGACATAATTTGTTTTTAAAAATGGGGGTGGGGGTTTCCATTTGAGACATCCCAGAGAAAGTATTGGGCTCTCATTTCACTTTTTCCTGCCACTGCATTCTCTTATTTCAGCTGTCTACTACTTTTTTTCTCTGCCAAATGGGTTAGAGTTATTGATCAATGGTGGATGGTTACTTCTTTGGTCATATTTACCTTGCTGTAATCACAATAATTTTGGACCAATCTGTAATATCTGTAGCAGGCAAAAACTTCTTGCACATGAGACAAAAAAGTAATAAGAACCAAACGTTGTGTGGTGCTTGATCAGATCTGCTGTCTAGAAAAGCTATGAAGATTTACAGCAACCTTATCCAAATTATGACACTATTTAAATTTGTTTCTTGTATTTCCTCTAACAACTTACCAATGAAAGAGAACAACTCTAATGACTCTAACCACTGAGAACTTGAAGTGGTACATGTTAGTGGCTCTCAGCCAACAAAGAAGACTAGACTAAGAAGCCAGTCCATACAAATCAGGACTACTTTTTATTGTAACATTTATACTAACAGTTTTACAGGTCTGAATGTACCTTTGCCTTCCTCACTATCTCTGTGTGAACTACAGAGAGGTATACTGATATCTTTTCTAAAGTTATTTTCTTATCCCAACTCCATGCTCCTTTTATATGGCCATTGACTCCATACTCAAGTGCAAATTTGAACCTGAATTTCCCCGTTATTCATTGTCAGGCATAAATGACCAGATCCACATGTGTAGAGTTCAAGTCAACCACTTAATTTTATTCTGCCTATAATACAGGAATCTCATCAGACTCTTGCCTTCCCTTGGGAACAAATTGATAAGGTTTCATGGAGCTTGGGAGTGGGCGACGGTGGATTAGTCAGTCCTGGATCTCTTATAACTATACAATTATTCAAGGCTAATTCACCACTTGATCCCTCCTTTCCGTCTTCCCAGCATCTTATAGCAAAGAAGTCTGATCTGTAAAATATAAGGTTGGAGCATCATACAGTTGGGAGGAATCTCAGAGGTCAACTATTTGAACTGCCTGTCCAGTGCAGTATCTGCTAAATCATTTTGGGTAGATTTCCATGAAGGGCAACTTGATAGTATTCTATTACTGAGTATCTCCTACCTTCTTCATATCTAACCTTAATATCTAACCATTTCAACCTATTCTGAGGCAATAAACCCACTCTATTCTGTATGTATCTGAAGACTGGCATGATACCATTCTTCGGTATCTATTTCCACAAGCTGGCATACCCAATTTTTTAAACTGTTTTTTCTAAAACAGTTTTAGGCCTTTCTTTACTTTGGTAGCCATTCTCTGAATTTGTTCCAGTTTTTGCTTAGTTTATGATGAAATAATTGCATTTTAAGATTATCCCTAAACATTAGTGAGCAGGATGAATCAACAAGAATATATTATTTTTATAGCTAGGTTCTAAGGAATGCACCAATTTTCTATGAAGTTGCTATTTTTTGTCTCAATTTCTCTCAATACACTAAACCTGTTTAGCAGAACAGAGCAAAGAACAAAGTTCTTTCCAGGTGTTTTTTATAACAAGATTGCTATTCCACAAACCCAGCAATTTCATAGCCTCATAATTTGCAAGCATTTTTCTAGTTCTTTTATTTAAAATAAAAGTACATTCAGTTCCCATGGATCAAAGAAGATACAAAAGACATAAAGGCAATCATAACTGTCTTGTTTGATAAAGTCTGCATGAAAGTAATGAAGGCTAACATTACAAAGTACAAAGTTTTCCAAACTGTCCAAAATAACCAAAGAAAAAGGACACTGTACATAAGTTGTGATGAATATTTGGCATTATTTAAACTGTGGTTTTCTTTTCTCCCCAAATTCTAATCCAACATTTAATTCTTTTAATTCTGATTAAAGTGTCAGTGAAATGAACTTATTTTTGAACATAGACACATAAATTTTGGCTGTTAATGAAACTTGCATTTAGTCATTCAGAAATTTAATTAGAAAAAAATGTTTTTATTACTCAAATACACACACACACACATACACATGTATAATGACAGGCAATTATTCATTTTCATTTTGTATTTTTTTAAAGGAATCTTTTTTACAAGAAGGAAATTCTAATTTATATGCTGACACAGACTTTTAATGACCAGAAAACATTATATACCAAAAATGAATTCCCTATTCCCTTGTGGATAAAAAAACCTCTGAGAAATACACCACTGCCTTCTTTCAATGAAAATTGCCTTGGATTTCTAATATAAGGAAGAGTTATCCTCATTCCACTTGAGTATTATACCAGAAGTATTAGTCATCTGCTATCGTGTTAACAAAGTTCACCTTGAGATGAAAGATAGAGCAACAGAAAAATAATTGAGATTCCAAGGAAGTCCCAGCAAGGCAACTGTAAATACAAAATTACCCATCAGAATGAAAGAGGCTGACCTGATAAAGTAGATGTTGGAAAGAAGATAATGCTAACAATGCACATTTATAGTAATGATAACTTACAGTAGGTACTTAGGAAGAAAGATGATTTAAGTCACTCAGAATTATGAGTTAATAAGTAACCATCCTGCAGTTCGTAAGCAGTCATGAACTTCTTCAGATATAGAGAAGTGGACTTTTCTTTTAGAAGGGTACAGTAGGACTTTATTCTGAACAGGGAGAAGGACACCAAACAAGCAAACAAACAAACAAACAAACAAACACATACATACATACATACATACATACATACATACATACATACATCCTCATATAAAAAAAAAATGATATCCCTACTCATTACAGGCCAAATATATCCGAACATCTTGTGAAGGCTAGAAGAGCGTGAAAGAATATACAAGGTTTGTCTCACTGTGTCTCTTTTGTATTTGCAATAATGAATCTTAATCTGCTGCAGATGAAGTTTTGAATTCCTAGGATAGTTCCAACTTTTGGAGAAAGAGGTGATTGCAGGGAACCTAGAGCAACCTTCTGGGACAGATCAAGGTGAATAGAGATACTTCCAAATAGTACTGTTACAATTAATAAGACTAGCAACAGTAAGGGTAAGCAACAGCATAAGTGAATGAAATTGATAGACCAGGCAATATAACGGTTGAAGTGACTAAATTCCCAAAAATGTTCAGAGAAGAAACCATGCAATTATTTTTAGAAAATTCCCCAATCCAATGTGACGTTCACGTCAGATTAGGTTACCTTAACAGTTTCTGATGTGCCCATACTGCAGGAGGAGACTCAAGGAGAAACAGTTCTCTCTTGGATCACTGATACTTATATTTCCAGAGGAAAAAGAATAGTCTCTGTAAATATATATATATATTACAGAGACTATATATATATGTCAATTTCATGAAAACTTCCCATGAATGTTGATTATACAACATATTCTTACTTTCAGATTGAATTGAAAAGTTATTCTGAAAATTAATAGGAGTGCAAGAAATCACCTAACTTGAACTCTGACATATACTTCCCTGAGATTAACCACACCGAATTCTGCTGGATTCATTTCTGAGACATATATTTTTACAGATATATTTTTCTGGTGTAGTAGAGATTCAGAAATACGCCTGCTGGCTGAGGAATTCTGGGAGTTGAAGTTCACACATCTTAACATTGCCAAGATTGATAAACAAGGAATCTTGTATGAGTGGAAACAAGATTTCAAGAATTTATATTATTGCTTTTCTGGAAAGAGTCTGCTGCCACTGTTATTTACACAGAAATGACAATCTTTCTAAATCTATTGCATTATTAATGAAGTCTACTTGTAGGCAGAAAATGTATTCTGCAAAACCGAAAAGAGGCACAGGTGGCAACAGAAAAGCAAGCACTTGCAAGTGGTTCAGGGATTGTACCCTTCTTGGGGTTACATAAGCATTCAATAACTAAGAAAAGGATCTTTGGTAAAGACAGTTTTGAGAATGAAGGAGCCTGTTAAAAGTTGGATCCAAGGGAACAAAGTCCAAATGATTCCATGCTTTGGTCTTTGACATCTCTGCTGCCCCCGTGGAATTCTTTTAAAATAATTATTACACCCTATTATTCAAATGACTGAGATTGCAATGTAAGCAATAATTTAAAGTAATTATTTGCTAAATAATAGCAGCAACAGGCTCTGAAAAACAAAACTGCCGTCACAGCCTGTATTGATAGCCTTCTTATGTGAACTGAAAGAAAACTCAAGGGAAAATAAGGGGACCTGCAATCGAGTGAGACTAAAACTAGAACAGCAGCTTGCTAAATAATAGGCCTGCATAAGAAAAGCTTTGCTTTAGTCAGGATTCAACAGATTGCCCTTTGGAGGTGGCTTCATAAAAATAAAGTGACATCTGGCTTCTGTGCCACTGCATCATGTTGGATCAGACAGTTCCTTGGCTTTCAGAAGTCTCATTTGCTTGGGTAAGTGTGTGTAAATCCCATTTCTCCCAAGGTGAAGTGGACCATCTTAGTCTGTTGGATTGGAAGGATTAGAGTGCATACCTTGGTTGTTTTTTTTACAACAAGGTGTTGCTTCCAAGTAGATCGCTTTAGCAGCATTTAGAATCTGCAAGGTTTCTGAAGCAACTGCTTCCCATTATACTCTGTTGCATTTTCCTGGGTTCCAGTTTACCTCTCTCTCTTGAGATTCTGTAGCAGTATAGATAGTGAGAGTACACTTAAACCTTTTTAAGGCCTCTTTCCATTCCATGCCATTAGAATTAGAATTCTTTTATTGGCCAGATGTGATTGGACACATAAGGAATTTGTCTTTGGTGCATATGCTGTCAGTGTACATAAGAAGAACAAATAATATAAAATACATTCATCAAGAATCATACGACTCATAAGATGCAACACTTAGTGATAGTTATAGGTTACTAATTAGCAATCATATCATACTAGGAAACAATAAAAATAGTATAAATGGTAAAGATAGAAGCAATATGGTATAGTCATAAGTGAGAAGAGATAGGTACTAGGAAGGATGAAACAAGTAATAGTAATGTAGTCTTAGTAATAGTTTGGCAGTATTATGGAAATTAGTTGTTTAGCAGAGTGATGGCATTTGGGAAGAAACTGTCCTTGGGTCTAGTTGTTCTGGTGCACAGTGCCATATAGCGTCTTGAGGTAGTAGTTGACACAATTTATGTCCGGGATGTAAGGGGTCCATAAATAGTTTTACAGCTCTGTTTTTGACTCATGCAGTATACAGGTCCTCCACGGAAGGCAGATTGTTAGCAATTATTTTTTCTGCAGTTTTAATTATCTCTTGAAATCTGTGTCTGTCTTGTTTGGTTGCAGAGCCAAACCAGACAGTTATGGAGGTGCAGATGATAGAGTCAATAATTCCTCTGTAGAACTGAATCAGCAGCTGTTTGGGCAGTTTGAACTTTCTGAGTTGCTGTGGAAAGAACATTCTTTGTTGTGCTTTTTTGATGATATTTTTGGATCTTAGATATCCATTTTAAGTCTTGACATATGACAAAACCTAGAAACATGAAGGTCTCTAATGTTGATACTGTGTTGTCTAGTATTGTAAGAGGTGATTGTATAAGGAGGATTTAATTGGTTGACTCAGCCTTCCATCCTTCTGAGGTAGGTAAACTGAGGACCCAGATTGTTGGGGGCAATAAGCTGACTTTGTAAAAATGCCGCTAATAAGCAGGCATATACAAAGAATGAAGGGTATTGCTAAGCACATTGATTTGTGCTTAATAGATTGTAAGCTGCCCTTAGTCTCCGGAGAAGGGCAGCATATAAATGGAATTAAAAAAAATATTTTTTTAAAAAAAATGAAGTTTTAGAAAGCTTTGTCATGAATGAAATCAACAGCCCTTTAGCTTTTCCAGAGGGCCATGGGGTACTCACCGTAGAACCAAAGGATTTATAAGTGTAGAACTAACAGAATAGTTTTGTTTCCAGTTTGGTTTTCCATCTGGATTCTCTAGATTTCACATTTAATACCATGTATGTCCATTCATTCACACACATACACATACATCAGATTCTTGTCCCTTAATGAAATCTTCGGTCCCACAAAGCGTAACAACTTAGTGCAAGCTTTAGCCAATTTACTAGATCCAAACATTAACAATTTACATTAATATATTATAATGAAGTATTATCAATACTTAACATGTTTATAGGGCAACAATTACATTCCAGGTTTAGAAGTCCCTAAGTAGTCATAATCTTAATAGAAAATTACACTGTTCATTTAAAATATACTGCTTGATAAATTCCCCAACCACCAATTTACACAATGGACTTTTCAGGTGAGTAATTGGGTATTAAAACATACTAGTATACATTGGTTGCCATCTCTACTCAATATAAAATGGAAAACAAAAAGTTTTATGGGTTGTACTAAATTGTATTTAAACAGGAGGGGAATAAAATTATGCACACTATAATGTTACCTCTGCTTTAGAGGTTATAGAAGTTTTCAGAGATTATTTGGGAGGTATAAGGCATTATATACAGAAGAGAACCAAAAAAACCTTTCATAAGTGGATACCCTAAACTTAAAATTGCCAATTATTTTAATTTACTAATAGAATAAAATACTGAAGTAATCTATATTTTACTGTTTGTGAGGACTAGACAAATAAGAACACCTGTGGCTCAAAAGTGTTTCTCTCTTCAAAGCATGATATGATAATAAAAGAAGCTTTTCCCCATGTCGTGATCAGTGTTACCTGCCTATGTGAATCAGGTCAGTTCAAAACATTTTAAACTTTTGCTTTCTATTTGCATGGTGAATTTCCCATACAGCATTTGACTGAAATGGAACAGAGGTTTACTAAGGAAATTTTCATGACAGAAAGGTCTGATTCTCCTTTTTTAGCAGATGAAATTGGGAGTTCGGACAAATGGAAAAGGAAGTACCAAACCCATTCTGCTGTCCCTCTTTAATTCAAGGAAGTTGACTTCTCCTCTTCTATCCTCATCCTCTTCTAGCCTTTCTATATCTAGAGCAAGGGTGTCACACTCACATCATCATGGTGGCATCACGTGATGTATCAGGACTTCCCCCCACTTTCACTAAACTGGGTGTGGGCATGGCCAGTGCATGATGCATACAGCCCAGCGGCCATGAGTTTGACAGCCCTGATCTAGAGGTTTTTCAGCAAGCTTGGTCCTTTAACAGGCAAGCTTTTCTTACTGCAGCTCATTTATACCTACTGCAGTTCTTTGAGTTTGGACTGTAATGAGCCTCAAGGCTTTAATTCCCCATGGAGCTGCCCAGCATGCTTGACTTGCATGCTGACTTGAGTATTGCTTGATGCTAGAACTCTGCTTTGTATTCACTTTTTTTTTTGTCCCTCCAAGGTCTGTTTTGCTGAGGCGAGAACTTAAGATAACTGCTCTTCTCATTCATTTGGACAGAAGCTTCTGTTCATGGTTTAGAAACATGGCAGAGCAAGAAAAAGAAAAGATTAAATTGAAGGTGACATTAGAAAAGCATAAGAGAGAATCAAAACTGCATTATGTCCTTAATTCACTAAATCCACAGATTTTTCACATGATTTATTTGGGGCTAAATCCTAATCAAGGAAATGGGATTTAATTCTAAGTAAGCATGTACAGATTTGTTTTAACAATCTATATAAAATTTAAGATACAATATAATTTTAATAGTGCACAGCTGAATATGCCTGAAATACATCTAAGGTGTTATTTTTTAAAAATGTGTTGATTCATAAGTATATTAAACTGGGTCATTCAGAAATACACTTAACAAATGAAGCAAATTTGCATAACTGAATTTACTATACTATTAATGTCAGTTACTGTATGATATACTATATAAAATTAATAGTCACTTGTCATCTGCTGTCTTCTAATTGTGAACCTGTAGACAATTGCACATAAAAGATAAGTATGTGCTTATTTACAGAAAAATGTCATGTTTAATTTTGTATCCTGTAGAGATTGTCACTTTTTGTTCACTTAAAGATTCATTGAAACAGTTTAACCTTTGCATTCAGCTGTAAGATATTTCTATAAGGGCATTCTTTAGTTTCTCTACAGTATGTTTACTTGGACAGTGGCAAGTGGAAATGTTAGTGTATATACTGTATAATTGAGCACAATTAATGAATTTATACAATCATAAAACCAAAAAGGCAAGACTCTCAGCCACAGTGAGTGCAGTATTTTGAATGTTAAGTCTAAAATTCCATACACTTCATTGCACGTAAAAGTATTTAAATGGTGCATTTTGGCATGCTCATTATTCATCCATATCATTTCCCAAGAATCCTGGTTCCATTTTATTTTTATTTAACAAGCCTTCCATTTTTCTAAATTGTGACTATTCATTGGCCAATGATCATGCTTTACTATGCTTGGATTAGTGTCCTGCAGACACATCCACATTTCCATGTTAACTCACAAATAACAGGATTTAATTTTTGATTATATATAATTTTTGATTATACTATAGAATCTACTGTAGGCTTAACCACACACATGCACACATGGTTTTGGGGACAATTGTCAGTTTACTACTAGGCTGGAGGATTTACAATGAAACAAGAAATGTAAACAAAATACAAGAATGTAGACAAAAGCAAGGCTTGCCTGCAAGTTTTGCTTTGAGAATATATAGCATGCTGAAGAATCATCCAGAGGGAGTGCAAAGTTTCAGAAACAGATCAAGGTTGTTATCCAGTCCAAAGGTGCAAAGAAACAGAAACAACACATGAATATCATGGAGCAGGGGTGTCAAACTCACATTGTCATGGTGGCATCACATGATGTATTGCAACTTTTTTCCCCCTTAACTAAACTGGGCATGGGCATGGCTAGCACATGACACATCTGGTCCATGAGCTGTGAGTTTGACAGCCCTGTCATGGAGAATCATTGTTTTCAGCAAAGAAAACAAAATCAGACCAGATTCTTATATAGGCTGCAGTCAGCTGTCACCAATTAGAATGTTTACTTGCTGAATATAATAAATGTTCTTTATTCTGCTCTCCTCTTTACTCATTGCGTGTGCACTCAGGTCTTACATCCTTATTCTCTGACTCTTCCAGCTGTATAGGTGTTATCTGTGTTTGATCAGCCAGAATCTGAGGCTTGGGACATGACATATAGCACAAAGGTAAGAAGGTTGTGAGTAAGAAGGAATGTTGAATGCTACTCTCACTGTCAGCTGCAGTCACATGATCCTCAATGTTCTCTCAGAGCTTCCCAGCAGTCAGTGAGGAACCCAGAAGGAACTGTTATGATTGCTATTGCTCTTTCTTGTCTTCCCATTAGTAAATGCTTTACTTGAGGAAAGCCTGCAGGGAAAAAGTCAATAAACATCCCATTGCTCCCTCCCCATAGGCAGCAGCTGCTTACTAATGGGGGAGGAAAGAGAAGAAGGAAGGAAGGAAGGAAAAATGGAACATGGAGCAAGAAAGAGGGAGGTAGCAAAGAAAGAGAAAGAAGGTGGGAGGGAAAAAGGAAGATGGTTGCTGCAAGCTTCCACAGGGAGACTCAAGGCAGAAGCCAACAAGAATTTGGAAGTTGCTTCTGTCACAAACTGAGTTTTTACCCATCTTTGCCCCTTCTATTTCTCTGCTTAGGAACTATCTGAAATGATGACTGAATGGGTCATGGGTTGTCTAGTTTTGGTTAAAATTGAAGAGCTATCATATTAGCTCTTGTTAATATGCTAGCCTGTTTGAAGTTAGGAAATTTGTTCTGCCCCTTTCACTTGAATCACATGTTGTATTCTGCTGTCACAGAGCCAAACATTTATCCTTGCTGCTCTGAGCTGAGCTGTGTTATTATAGCCTCTTGGTATCCATGGAACAAATTACAATTGTGCAGGTGGCAAGGCTTGATAAAAAGCAGCACTGTGATTTGTTGAGGCTCCCTAGAGTAATACCCTCTATACCACTAAATGACATATCTTCTTAGGCTACCTACTTTAATCAATCCCAGTGAGGAGAAATGAGAGCAAAATGCAGGCTCTTCATCCAGTTGCCTTCCCTTGATGCAGTGTTTACGTTAGAAGCACAAGGTGCAGCTAGTCTGAAACTGGAAGGCAAATGAGATTTCCTTTAAACAGGCCAGAAGATGAAAGAGCTGAACTGAGAACCTTCTGAAGAACTCTAGTTTCAGATACAGGATAGGATAGGACCCTGCTCAAACAGGAGAACCAACGTTCCCTCTCTTCTAAGAAAGGCATTCCATTTGGATATGGTTCAGATTAAATATTCACACAAAACCAATACTCATTTAGATTTCATATACTCCATTTTATGAGATGAATGTCTACATGGGGGTGTCAAACCTAGCCCACAGGCTGGATACCTCACACGCTGGCCATGCCCATGGCCAGTTTAGCAAAGGGGGGGAAGTCATGATACATCACATGATGATGATATGATGGCATGAGTTTGATACCCCTGGTCTACATGGATACCAAGAAACTAATGATTTGAAATTAAAAATCCAGGACCTCGCAAACATACAATCCTGTATTCAGTCTGTACTAAGTGAATTTGTTTTTTGTTCTGTAGACTTTCAAATTTGAATTGAATCTGGAAAAGGTTAAGTAACTAGACATTCTTGAAGGAAAGTTGAAAGTCTGCATATAAATTGCTGTTGTATTTTGACTTGTCTAAATAAAAGTGGTGGACTTTGCTGTCATTCAATAGCCAACATGGTTTATGTTTCCTCAGTAAAAATAATGGATCCAAAAGTTGCCCTTATAACAGGTCAATTTGTGCTTACTGAAGAAAAGCGAACAGAAAAAAAAAAGGTTTTAAAAAGAGGTGGTTTTCATAGATGGAATTTTTGAAATGAAATCAAAGTGCATTACCTAAGTTTAGTTCATTTCACTATATTTTGACTCATTATGGAGTATTTAATGAGTCAATATGGTATGGATATCAGAAACTATCTGACAGGATTATTATTTTAATTTAATCCCCTTTCATAATTGTCATTAAATAGATTAGCTGTTCTATGACTAGTTTATTTTTAAGCTTGTCAGAATGCCTTAAGCAGCTTTCCACATTCTTAGGGGTTCAGTAGTATTCACTAATCATTGCAACCCCTTTAGTTGGATCAGACAGTCCTCTGAGGGCCCTTGTGCTCTACAAGGCAGTAAACCAAGATTGAGGAACAGCTATTTAGATTCATTCTATTGTACCCTGGAGTATCAGTGCTAAATTTCCTGGGTTGGAATTCCAGGATTCTGGTATAACGAGTGAATTGTTTTTAGTACTAGTACCCAACCCAGGGGCATCTGTGCAATATAAAAATATGGCAATTGTTTTTTGCCATTGTTATAATTTTTTACCACCCTCCCCAATGGATTTTTACTTGATGACGAAACTGTATATTCAGGACGGTTGATAAGCACATTATCTTCTTCCTGTTATGGAGAAAACAAGACATACATAATCAGAAATTTATTACAGCTATAATTACATTTATTTGTATATACTTTTAAAAAACCTCAGTCATTTTTCCAGTGTACTGTATATATTGTTCCATTTTTAGGAAGCATTGTGTTATATAAGAAGTTAATTTTAAAGATTTTTCACCAAAGTATTTTATAAAATACTATGGATAAAATCAGCAGAGCCATTTTTCATATGCAAATGAAGATCCCTGATGAAGGACTTGGCTAGCATAATGTATAAAATGATGCAGATTCCTGGCTGGACAGTTAACTTTGTACAAAAATGCTAAAACACTGAATTGCTAGAATCTGCCAAGAAGAAGGACAGATCCAACATTGGAACAGAATAGAATTCAGTCTCACTCTTTGCTCCTGTCCTTCAACACAAATTTTCTTGGCTTAGGGGAAGTTGCATACAAGGATCCTTCTCCAGAAACATCTGCAGGGAAGGATGAGGAGTCAGAAATGATGAAAACAATATCACCCATTATGATGCAAGCTCTTCCTCTTTTGCACGTGCATCATGACATTGTACGCATACAGCTCTTTCATCATATGATAGATAGATAGATAGATAGATAGATAGATAGATAGATAGATAGATGTTTTCTTATGTTTTCGCGGGTATTCATGTGTATGGCGTTATGCTTTGTTCGGGTATTTTCCCACGTCTTCATAGTTGTGTTTTTAAAGTTGTAGCAACGTTTTGGTAAAATCTCATTTACCATTTTCAGGCTCATATGAAATGTCTGCCACAGCCTTCCACATATGAGCCTGAAGATGGTAAATGA
>JANHFR010002182.1:90970-111253 GCA_032468015.1 Mimophis mahfalensis | reverse complement strand
CAAGCGGCATTTTACAAGGTCAGCTTATTGCCCCCTCAATCTGGGTCCTCATTTTACCTACCTCGAAAGGATGGAAGGCTGAGTCAACCTCAAGTTCATGAAACTTTAGCTTCCTTGGCCTTACCTCTTATAGAATCTCATATCAAAATCTCATCTTGTACTACATCTCTATTCAGTATTTCAAGAACCAAAATAAACAAGAGAAAAAACTGTGGCTATCCCTGCTCATTTCTTGTTGTATCTCACAGTTTTGTTAGATCTTTGTTAGAACTCCATTAGCAATTATTTGTGCTTTCTGTGAAGTGTAAATTGATCTTACCTATTTTATAAAGTTGTCTTTAAAATTAATATCTTCCAAAACCAAAGAAGTCCGGCTCAAATTTTCAAAGTCCTTCTTTGCATCTAAGAAAATCAATGTTGTTTATTTTTCATTGTATTGCTCCAAATATTTTAAAATGTTTAACACATTTCCTTTAATTGTAGTGTTACATACACTACAAACCCATTTTGAGCCTCATGAATAAATTCTTGCAAAATTATTTTCAGTCTATCAGCTCGAATCATAGTAAAGAACTGTAGTCATTATTCCATGATGATATCGGCCTACAGTTTCTTATTAAAGTCAAATCTTTACCCATTAGTGCTATGTTAGCCTCTTTCCAACTTTATCTTTACTTTATATAAGATAGAGTTCATGATGTTTTGTAAAGGCTGTAAAAGTTCATCCTCAAAACATTTATAATAAAAGCCTGATAATCCATCTGGGCTTTCCAGGGACTTTTCCTGGATTAGTCTTTCAAATAGCTTCAGAATTTTCACTTATTTTTATAGGTCCAATCATCATCTGCTAGTGTTCCTTTGTAACCCTTGATTAATTTTGTTTCTTTGGCTTTCCATATATCATCCAGCCCTAACTTGTCTATTAAATCAAACAATTTTTTGGTAATTTGCCTTGAGTGATTTTAATATTTTTCTTAGAAGTTCTAATCTGTCCATAAATTCTTTACAGAATAGTACTTTATCCTAATTTTGGGCTTAAATCCCATTATTGAAGTCTTAGTCCTTTAGCTTTAATCTCTCAGTCAAAAAGTAAATTTAAGAAAGCAGCTTTTAAGTTTGCAGTTCAGTTAGTGTTGGTTTTGGAAGTCCATTAAAGAGAATGGAAATATTAATAGGTAAATTAAAAGAATTCTTTGTATTAGCAGGTTTCCAGATAGATAAACAGAAGCCAAAGATGTTAACAAAAATAGGAAATGAGAAGATTATGTATGATAAATTAATAAAAATTGTAAAATTGAGAAGAAGGTAAAATATACATACAGTATATCACTATGACAAATCGGACACATTTCAAAGTTATTTTTCTTTCCTTTCTATTTTTCTTTTCTTTATATTAATTTATATTAGTTTTAAAATATTTTTTAAAATCTACAGTAAAATTATATAAGAAAAAATCTTAAAGCTGAGGTTCCATGGGTGTTACAAGAGAATTGCTCTCAACCCTTTGGATTTATGGATTCGTAAAAAATGGGTTATGGAAAGAAGAAAGATTTGTTTAATATTATTAGGAAGTAAAGAGTTATTGGATTTGTTTATACTTGTTATGATGAAGATTAGAAGTTATTTTTAAATATTATTTCATCTATCCTTCCTTGCCCCCCCACTTTTTGTACTTTTTATTCTTTGTGTCCTTTTTTGACTTTAGTTTGTATTTTTTTTTACTACTGTAATCAAAAACTTTAGTAAAAATATTTGTTAAAGAATGCCAGATTTGTAGAAAGTTTTCTGAATTGGGACATTTTAATGTAAATGAAAAATAATGTAATCTATCTATTGATCTATCAATTTATCTGTATCCACTTATTTTTAATTGAATAAGAAATTCCAATTATCTGTTCTTTATTCAGAGAGAAGAACTTTAAAAAATCAATACACATAGAAACAGAGGGAACCAACCAGGCCCTATCCAAATGTTGTGGACTCACTATTAATTGCCTTACATCAGGGGTATCAAACTCATGGTGTCACAGTGGCATCATGTGACATATCAGGTGTGGGCATGGCCAGCACGTGATGCATCTGGCCCATGGGCTGGGAGTTTGACAAACAATTTAGATACTCTTTTATTTCTCAAAGATGACTAATAAAATAATATCCTGAGCAAAATAGGACAACTGGGTCATACATTTCAGATCCTGAGCAAATTTAACCTACCACTTTTATATATAACACCTGCTCGAGGGCAAGAAAAATTGCTATCTGAAAATCAGATCGTATCTTTTTATTAAGATTAAGCAGAAACTGTTCATCGTTTTATGAACATTTTCAACCCACTCAAATGACAAGATTTTAATATACTGTTTCTTATAGCTTTGAATTGTCATATTTTAAGGTTACAGACAAGCAGTTTGTCATATTTCAAAGATAAAGCATTTCTCTATAATTTTGTAATAGGTATTCATTTGCACCTCTCATAACATTCACTATTAACAGTTTTTGAGCTATATTTTATTACAATCAAAATACAATAAACAAAAAGACAAAAAGTAATAATAAATTATGCATATATATAATTCAAATGAACTAAAACTAAAGGAAAAATATAAGAGTAATATAGAACTAGTTTAGTTCTTAACATATTATTAAATCTAGATCATATAGAAACCTTATGTTCCATCTTCTATTTTCTATAATATAAAGCCATTTCAAAAATCAGTAAAGAATACATCTCTCAAATCCATGCTAAATTTCTTTCTATCAACATGGGATAATTCTCCTTGCCAATGAGGTATTTATCAAATTGAATTTCAACTCTTATAAATAGCTAGTATGTCTCTTGGTGTAATGGGCATGAGCGAATAATCTTGAGGAAGAGCCTCTAAGTCCAGAGCAGGAGTGCAATATGAGTAAACATCTCAGACAAGATCCTATTTATATCTCATGAAGATAAAAGGATGGAGGGAGACATACATTCAGACTTGCAAGATTATGTCACTAGAAACTTACAGTAAAAGGAAAAGTAAGCATGCATGATTTTGGCCTGGTCTATCCTGAAGAGCTGACAATCATCTACAGGTGTTATGCACCTTAAAGTCTAAAAGTTAACTTCTTGTTGAGGAAAGCTAACAATTTATTTTGAAAATGAGCCGGTTAGAATGAAAATTTCTAACCTAGTACTTTCAATCTGCTTCTTTAGGTAAGGATGATGGAGTGTCTCCCAATCCTTATCTATACAGGATAACAGAATTGGAAGGGACCTTGGAGGTCTTCTAGTCCAACCCCCTGCTCAAGAAGACACCCTATACCATTTCAGACAAATGGTTGTCCCATCTCTTCTTATCTAGCTGTCATATCATACATAACCGTCCTTCCCAATTCCTCTTTCACTTTGCAACTATTGTCATTATGAGACTTGGGTTCCTCTTCCTATATCCTATAATTTCCTGAACATTTCCACTAAGTTGTATACAACTTAAAATATGAAACCTATCCAGCTTTAGAAAGTGCCACTGATTCAAAGCTCCCCTAAAACAATTCAGAACTTAAATGCCATATATAGACTTGTGTTCTAATTTTAAACAGATTTGACTTTGAGACAGGTGTTTATTAACACAAGATGCAATCTCACTTGAATGGTTGCCTTATTTACATGTTCATTAAAGCCATAATTAATCTATAATTTGTAGACAGATTGCCACAACTCCCGATTATTTATAAAATCTTATAAGGAAAACGGAGGAAGATTGAACAACAGCTGCTTTAAGGCATATAAATAGATTGATGAATCTTATCTAGGAAAACACTGTACTTCGACTATTTAGCAAGGTGGTAGGCAGGGTGGCATCTGATTATTTTTCATGATCTCCATGATCAGCTGTGTGCAGCCATAATGCCACTGAAATTTTATGTTTTATGTATATGGCAGGAGATGCCAAGGTCTATAATTGTATTACAGCAGCCCTCCCACCTTAGAATGCTGGAAAATACTGATTCTGTTCTCAAACACTGCATTCCAGTTTCTGTTCTGCTTTGTAATCCAGTGCAATTTGTTCCACTGCCTGAATAAAACAAAAAAAAAGTTAAAAAGTTGTGTTTATGTAGTTACTTACCAAGCACGCCTAAATTATATTAAAATCACCAAATTATATTAAAATCACCAAAACATCTTTACAATCCCCAAGGCATGTCACAACTTTTAAGCACCCCTAATGTTTGGAAATTGAAAGTTTAAAAAATTGACACGTCCTATGCCTGTTCTCAAGGATCTTTTTATTATAGCTGTTGATTACTTCTTGGTGAAGTTTTCAGTTCAGAGCATGGTGACATTGTTGTAATTTGGGTTAGCTTACTGTGGCACTAAGGTCACTGGCCCAGAGATGGAATTTCCAGATGGATTAATTGGACATTTGTATGAATGTGGATGCAGCACTTGTACGTGTTGGCAGGTCAGGAGAAGTGCTTGAGCACACTGCAATCTCCATGATAATATTATGTATGGTTATCTTAGGAACTATCAATTCCAAAAAGTTTCTGCCCATCCTTTGTGATCACTGATGAAGAACATGCTTGGATACCTTGGGGAACAATGGGAAGAGATTGTGAGAGCCTTCGCAAAGGCCGATGGATCGTTGAGATGCTCCCAAGTGAAGAGGCAGCAGGCAGAGATGCAAACAGGTAAAGTTTCATTTAAAGATAAAGCAGAAAGGGTGAGATTCCTAGCATGGAGGCTTCCATGCCTGGATTGAGCCCAAGGAACAGTCCCAAGAGCTAGAGAAAAGCCCCTGTGCAGGGATTTTTATGGGAGCCTCTGGCCCCTCCCTTACCAATGGGATTGAGCCCTGATCCACCAATAGTAGCAAAGAAGCCTCTTTGCTCCCATCTGGTGGACACCTGTGAGACTGCCATGGCTGGCACTAAAAACACCTAACAGAGATGCTGCCTACAAAACAATCAGGCAAGAACCTCCAGTGGCTTAAGAGCAGAGAAAGACATTTAGGAAGGACTTGCCCTAATGGATCAAGCATTTAAAAGTGGTGATGGGAAGTCTGTATTCTCAGACCTGCAAGATTCTGTTACTGTAATCTTACAATAAAGTAGTTCATGTAATGTTTCCTGTCTGGTTTACCTGGGAGGCCTGACAGAGGAGAGGATGATATGGAGCTAAGGCAGTCCTTCTCTGTGGTGGCCCAACACTTTGAATCACCTTGATCCCCCCAAAGAAAGGGTTTCCTATTCACTGCTAACTTCCCACAGTTAAAATAATCTAATTCAGGTGAGTTTCTGGATTTTTGTGATGCTGTTGGATGGCTGTTTTTGTTTAAGATGTTATCATTCCCCTGGGTTTGATAATATGGGTTACTCTGTATTCTGTGTCTATCAGTATTTTTTTATTTTATGTTTATAAGTATCCCAGAATCTTAGAAGAGGACCAGCATATGAATGCAATGCAATGCAATGCAATGCATTTAAGTTTAAAGCTATTTCCAAACATTCTCTCTCTTAAAACTTACATACTCCCTTGCCACTGACAAGTTTGAACCTGATCCTTTTGGTCATCCATGGAAGACTGAAGAAACTTCAGCCTAAAGGTGTGAAAAATCACTGCTAGTTTGTGAAATAAAAAACAAATCCAGCCACTTATCTAACAAGATTGTCCTCAGATGGTTGAAAAGGATTGAAAAGGTCCTTTCTGAGTTTCTTTGAAGGAAAGCTGTTGAGTATGTAGGAAATCACCTTATCCTATTTTCTAGCTGGTTAGAAGGTCTATTCAGGAGCTGCTCAGCAAATAGAGTGTGGGGCCGAAGGGAGTACCTGCACAAAGGAAGAGAAGCTATAGAGTTCCTTCCCCTCTCCCTCCTGTTACAAGGCGATACCACAGCTGCTAAAGATTGCTAGGTATTTTCCTGAGGCTAGTCCTAGAGACCTGTGATTCCCTCCACCCCTGCTTCTCCTCATTGCCTTTTAGATGAAGTTAAATTGCACAGTCTAGCTGGTGAGGAGGAGGGGCGCTATAGCTGTTGTAATGTATTGCATGAACTACACATAAGACAGAAAGATCATACTCCCCCCCCCCCCAAAAAAACTCCCCTATTATTGAAAAACTCCTATGAATGAAAAGAAAACAGACATTCCCACACTGAAGTCTAGGGTGTCTTCTATATTTTTTAGCTATAACTCTCAACTTTCAGCAGCAGCAGAAATAACAGCAGATGAAACAGGAATGGCATATTGCATATTTGTAGTGAGTAAGGAAGATGGAAAGAAAGAAGATTGGATGTCAAGTCAACAAGGACACATTGCAGAAATTCAGACTAGGAGAGGGTTACAAAAACTCTCAGACAAGCACCCCTCAATTCACATAACATATAAAAGAGGGAAGTGGGAAGTGCATCCAAACTTTATGTTACTACAAGCTACCTGGCTTCACCCAAGTTTAGTAGTCCCCTGGCACCTCTGTCCTTGCTCCAAGCATGCCCTCTATGCCCACTCCTGCAGCTTGCCACAGCCTCTTTTGCTCCCGCTCCTGTCCCTCCACCATGGGCTGCTCCTGAAGGCTGCCAGCACCAGCAGTTCAAAATATTGTCTGTACTGCACATGCACCATGTGCAGCCTCATGCTGCTCTCTGGCGCTCCTTGTGGAGTGCCAGAGATAACTGTAGTCTCTTGCCTGTCAATGTTGGTGTGGATTGGCACCAGCACCCTTTTTAGGAGGCACAGATCCCCTCGATGGCATGTCAGACCCCCCACAGTGTTTGTTGCCGGAGGGTAAGTTATCTGCACACCAAGTTTGGTTGAGATCGGTCCAGGCATGGAAGAGCATATACGGCACACCCATACACATCCATAGACATCCATACACACATACCCACACTCTGCTTTACATATATAGATTGCCAATCTTAACAGAAAGTGTTTTAGGCTTATGTGGCATCTGTTTCTTGATCTGTTTACCCTTGTACAGCTGACACCATCACCTCATGATAGACAGTTTTCGTTAAAACATTTTCCACAAAGAAGGTTCAATTCCTGTCACCTGCAAGACACAGGACATGAATAGGTTCTTTGCCTACAGTCCTACCTATCTGCTAGTAATACCTGACTAGCTGGACAAATAGTTTGCCATGACAGAAATAATCTTATGGTTTCTAGTAAAAAAGATGGAGATGTGGTATATGATAAAAATGTAGGGATACATAAAAACATGGGGATCTGTGTCTGTTTTTCTAAAATAATGGTGCCTTCTGAGTTTAGAGTCTTTGTTATAAATAATTGTGCTTCGCATCTAGAAACACAGTTTTTCAAATACCAAATTCACCGTTCTTTTTCACCTAAAAATATACTTGGGAGATTTTACTTCACTGTTCTCACAACTGTGACTGAGCAACCCTGTTCATTCAGGTTGTGGAAGGTTACCATTGTAACAACCTTATCATACTGACTTTTGCTTTAATCATAAACTGCTTAAAATTGTGGAGAATAGGCTATCCTAATGTTAAAACCAAATAAAATGTCCATCCTTTGTTTACTAGACATCAGATGGAAAAACCGTAGCTGTACATGTGAATTGGGGTTTTTCCCCTGCCAAATTTAAATACATTAACATTACGACTTGACGATATTTGGACTGTGGAGTAAACTTGAAGAATATCACCCAATTCCAGAAAATAGTGCAAGCCACCCTCACTGAGGGCATGAGTTTCTGGTCCATATGACTTTACAAATAATTCCAAGGAAGAGTGTGGGTCTTGATTTTTGAAACCATAATGCAACTAAATGATTGCCCAATAACAAAGTTCCCCTCATTAGTTGTTAACTATACTAAATGGGGAATATCTGATACATTTAGTACTGGCTAAAATATACCACAGCAAGAATTAGACTGGCTTGAATAGTGAGGGTGAAGTTTCGTTCTCTGAGTTTGTGGGTTGGTTTCCAAATGTTTTGTTACCAGGCTAGATAGCAGCAGAGTTTAGGAGAACTTGACTTGAATAGTGTTCATTTAATTCTGAAAGCTGAGTTTCATGCTAGGACAATTTTGAGGTTAGAAACCATTGCCTGAAAGAAAAAGCACATATAGTAGAGCTTTATGGGGGACCAAAATTTTATATAGGACCAAAAAGTAGTATCCTAGTTACTGATCTATAAAGATATCGCATATAAAACAAGTACATTTAAGGTTTATTTCTGTCTCCATATTAAAATTGCTATATGGATGAAAAAGGAATATTTTCCTTAATACATAATGACTAAGGGAGTTAGCTATTAACAAAAGCAGTTAATTTATGTCCATTTTTCAAACTTATGGAGAGCATGACATGTTAATACAATTTGTTCTGATTTATAATTGAGAAATAACGTTACTGATCAATAGCAAGTTAGTTATTATTTTTCATTGATTTAAGAAATTTGAGAATTTATCAAAAGTCACTACCCACATAGTGTTGAGAGAATTTAGGTATTTCTACTCTTGGTAATATTGTCTGCAATAGAACAGTGAGACAATTTTATTGGATTAACTAAGGATGAGATTTTATTAAACTCAGCATAGAGATATGTCTATGGTAAGAGCAGCACTGTTCAAATAACCTATCCTCCTTCCAACTTGCTTAATTAAAGTTGAGCCTACCCCGTTACTTGAGATCACAAGAGAGAACATGGGACTTTTCTTAGAATCTTCTTCCTACGCTTTCAAATAATCAGCCTTATGAGCTAATAAAGCAATTTCTCTCATAACTACCGAGATGTAGGCAGCATAGGGAAATTAAAATGCTTCCCCAGAATCAATCTGATTCACAGGCAAGAAACTGCTACTCAACCCAATAGTGCAACTAGTTATATATTTATTGAGAAGCCACAGTAGAAGATATCATTTTGTGGGGCTCCACAAATATCAATTGACTGAATTGTTGCCAATTCTTGTAGTCCTGCCATCTCACAAATGTCAGGTTACTCTAACTCCTTGTGTAAAAATGCCCCTATGCTGTGAAATAATTGAATTGTGGTATGGAAATATACTATAAAAATATACCACAATATACCACAAAATATACCAAATTTGCATTCCAGTGTCACCAATGGTGGAATTCAAAAAATTCAACCATGGGTTCGCTAAATATAATTGCGGGGATGCACCAGCCTGGCTTCTGATCATGCATATGCGTGCACGTGCGCAGCTTTTGAAGCCCAGGGAACATGCTGTTCCCATCTATTTCTGCTTTCCAGAACAGCATGGAAGCTGTTTCGCTGGGCTCCACAGCCTCCACGGAGTGCAGAGAAAGAGTCTCCGCTGGTATGGAGAGCAGAAACAGATGAACAATGTGTTCCCTGGGCTTCAAAAGTTGGGGCTCAGCTTTTTACTAGTTCTGCCGTGCAAATCAGCTGAGCTTTTAAAAAGGAAAGGGCGGGCACGGGGGCAGGTGGGCAGGACCATCCAGGGGTGATTTTTGCCAGTTTGGCAAACCACCCCATATTATCATCACCGGTTCAGCCAAACCAAGCCGAACTGGTAGAATACCACTACTTAGTGTCACATGAAACTCTTGGAGACCCCAAGAGAGATTCTTTATTGCAACCAATAACTTATCTATCAAACTCACTGCATAATGAAATTAATATTAATTAATTCACTAATTAGGTCAGCAAATCAGTGAAACTGCTGCAGATCTTGCATATCATGTGACATAGTTTGGCTATTGGACATGGGGTCATTTGAGTCCAAAAGTATAGTTAGTCCTCCACTTGTGACCACAGTTTGAATTAGAATTTCCACCCCTAAGTGATGCAATAGTAAAGCATGATGTCACATGACCTTATTTCTTAAAACACTCCCCGTTGCCCTAATTAAATGAGAATTGTGGAGTACCCACCCCAAGCGAAGCCATTCTTAGCTTGGTCCTTCCCAGCCCTGAGCATCAGTAAGATAAGGAACTGTCACCCTTTCAGCACTCCCCACCCACCTATCTTTGCCCACCCTCTGCCCTTTTGCCTATTAGGAAAGATTTCTAGCGGCTGCTATGTGTTAAAGGATCTATATAGACAGATTGGTATTCTTGACCAATTCTTTGCAGTGGCCAGACAGCCTCTCATTTAGGCAGGAAGTTTGTTTTCCATTTGTGTCTTCTGATGATGGGCACAACTGATAATGTGAGAACTGTCGCATGAAAACACCAAAAGAATAGTCAACTTTAATTCTTCGTGATAAATATACTGTATATTTTCTCAATGGCTTTGCAGAAACAGCAGAAATGTGTCTGAATTAAAACTAAAGAACATAACTAAGCAAATATATAAAGAGGAAACAATTAATACAAAGTAGGAAGAAATTTTAATTTATTTTGGAGTGGCTTTGAGGGCTTTTTCAATGCTTAACTCTTAACTATGTATGGAAAAGAAAATCCTGGTGGTGAGGAAGTAATGGGGCCATTATCCCACACCCTAAGTGCTATTTGCGTAGCAATGTTAGAACAATTATTTGGGAACAAAATAATCAAAAAATGATGTCATAAAAGACTTTTTGTCTGCCAACAGGCATGTATGCTTTCAGCAGAGGCCCAGCACTTTAATGAAGGAAGACTGGCTGACCTTCAGTGGGCTTATCTATGCAATTCTCTCTATATATAAATGAATGTGTGTGTGTGTGTGTGTGTGTGTGTGTGTGTTCCAGCATAATTCTGGAATGGCTTGAGCAATTTCAACCAAACTTGATACACAGATGACTTACTTTCTAGAAACAAATACTGTGGGGGTAAGACACCCCTAACACTCTTCGGGGTGCGCGTTCTGACCCTTTGGGGGGGTGTTCCATGAAGATACAGCATACAGCGGTGGAGTTGCCATAGTAATGCCTTCACAGTACTCCACAAGGGAGCATTTGTAATGGGGTCTGCCTGCACCACTGTGAGACCGACACAACGTATGTCACGCAGACCACATTTGAGACATTTCTTGATGCTTCTGGGGGCACGGGAAAACATTTTTAACTAATTTAATTGTCACTGAAATCAGGGCTCAGGGAGAAGTTGCTCTTGTCATCGCCTCTTCAGGAAGTGCAGGATGTTATTGTGGAGACATTAATGGAAGGAGGGAGGACAGCCCATTCCACAGTTATGTTGCCACGTGACATCGCCATTTCTGTCTAATACAGGTTGGGATAAATAAATACCTGGGCAAAACTCTGGGTTATCAGCTAGTATTAGATAAATACCATGTCTAATTGTGTAACACTGGCAAAAATGTTTCAGAGATTTCTAATACCATCCAGCAATTATATGCTAAGAAACATTGATGGAAAAGGTTGTGTTGGCCTACTATTAGGATTTACACTGAGTTCATTAATATATTTGTCAGTCACATTGCACCAAATGTCCATTGTTCATGCATTTAAAAGTAAAGCACTGATGTTAGGAAGATAAACAAACATTACAACATTTGATTGCATGCAGTAGTTTAGCTAGATTGTTACAAATAAAACCAAAGCATCAGTAAATATTGCTGGTTCACTATTTTAGTGCATTATTGTTCTATTTTCTGTCTTTTCTAAATTAAAAAAAAAGTTCATTACAGCAGAATTAGGTACAAATGGCATTTAAAAATTATACATTTGATTAGTGTGCAAAGAAGTTATCAGGAAAACAACGCTCACATATAATGACACTAACACACTTGAGAAGTGAGCCGGGAGTCACTGTTTTCTAGGGTCATAATTCTCTGTGGAAAGGTTTATTCTTCAAGGCAAGTTGGCAACTTCAATGTGTTTGATCTTTGTAGTGATTGTTCTAGAAAACTGAAAAGCAAGAAGCATATATTTTTGTTGGTTATTGCCAATAATCGTTTCCAATTATATTCTCCACATAACAGAGTGTTTAGTACATTTGAACTTAAGTTCCACCATTAAAAAATAGGTTAGATTGATTTTTTTTTCATTCCCAATAATATAGCCCAAACACTTTCACCGGCTACATACACCAAAATAAATGTGCTAATTTAAATTGTGCTCAATTGCATGGAGAAAAAAAATCTCTAAATCTCACTAAGGAAGAAGCCCAATGGGAAGGTTCCCTCCTATGCTTTCCCTCGAGATTTTACTGAAGCACAGGAAATAAGAAGTTCAGTGGAACCTCGGTTTACAAACGCCCCAGTTTGATTCCCGAACAAAATTGATTCCCGAACAAAAAAGCCAGCCGAGTTCTGACTAGTTCCCAGCTCAGAACTTGGTTGGCGAACAAAAAATGGTGCAGTAAGGGTTGCTTCAGAATGTGATCAAATTGGGTCATGACCACAGTCTGGGAACGGATTGTGGTCGCAAACCAAGGTTTGCCCGTATGACAATAGAAAGGAAGATGAAAGTGACTCCTTGGCCACTTTTTATACTGATTAGTACAAGAACACCCATGTGAATTTCATGAAAATTGCCCTCCAAGAATCTAAAAGAGATGATCTCATCAAATTGAATAGAAATGGTAAGGAAAATGCAGCAGAAGTTTTCTGCCCACTGCTAGTTATGAATAACTGATATAGCTGGGTGAAATTAATCCTGAAGGTTTAATTGGTTTACCATTTCTTTTCATCTATGGGAGTGAAGGGACAGCTTTCAATGCTCCTTGGTTTTTCTTGATGACCCCTTCCAACCACTGCTGCCTGCTTTCTTTTGCACATAGATGGGCTCAGGTATTTTAAAGGGACTATTAGTGACTGCATAGAGAAATAGCTGACTTATATAAGGAAAAGGACCTTGTCACATTAACCTTTGATGCTGGCTCCACTCATCTGAACATTTTCTTTTAACAAGAAAAAAGGTAATACTTTCTTTTTCAAATTGCATCTGCATCAAGGATTTTTAGCTAGGCCACTTAATGTTCAGCAGACAATTGTTCTAACAGCTTCCACCACCTTTTTCTTTCAACACTGTCCTTTAATGAGATGGAAAACTTGACAATATGTATAGTACTTGCATTCATTATAGTTACATGGTCGTCGTAGCTGGCTCTCCACTCATTCACTGAACACTTGTTTCTCTAGAAGTCCTCTGTTCCCAAGGACACACCGAGAGGAAAGTCCTCCCTTGGACCGTTCTCAGTCCCAGAGAAATAGGCAGCCCTGGAGAATGATGAAAAGGTGAGTAAGGAAAACAACACTGCTGTTAGCAGAATATCTACCATGTTACAGAAATCAAATAATATCAAATGTACCTTTAAAGCAAAGTACTCCAAGAGGGTGGCAGAAAAAGACACCAACTACTACTATCATCCTGAAGCCTTGAAACATCTGGAAGTAGAGTGTGGTGCAGTATTAAATTAAACCAGTCTTCCCAAACCAGATGTTTTCCTGTCATGATGTTGGGCTTCTACTCCTATAAATCTTAGCCAACCAACTGTCTGAGCAAGTTGATGGAGGATTTGTGCACTAAATTCTAACACAAGTGGACGATACCAAAGTGTGGAAGGGTAATTACAACAAATTGCTTTCTAGCAAGTTACAACCAACTGCCTGACTTCTCAACTCTTGGAATTATGGCATAAGATTCTTGGGACAGCTTTCTAGACTTCTTTAACCTGAGAAAACAAAGGTATGCTGTAAGACCTTAAGGTAGACATTCTTATATATGCTGCAGCTTATTTGGTTTGTTGTTGTTGTTGTTGTTGTTCTTTTACTGAGTCATAGTGGAGAAAGGACAGGAGAGAAATAAAATTTGGTAAAGAAAGAAGACGCTGAGCAGATTCATTCTAATTATACCATGTTGAACACTACATCTTGCTAACTGAAACTGAATAAAACAATGGAATGTTGTGGATGAGATTTCCTTCCTCATTCTTTTTTTTGTATAAATTTTATTAAAAGTTTTAAAAAGAATAAGATAAAGAATTAACAGAGACTAATGAAAGAAAGGAAAAAAGAGAAAGAACAAAGGTGCAGAAAGGAAAAGATAAAAAGAAATAGAAAAGGCTTCTGATTTATTTGGCAACAAATGCAAGTATAAGGGCATAATTATCCTTTACTCTATGGTTACCAGTCTTTTCCATTGTCTAATATTTTCTAATCATTAAAACCATAAATCAAAAGTTCATCTTTTTCTGCTTCATGCAAAAGTTTTCTTCTTCATTCCAAAAAGATAATGTCACTGTTTTTTCAGTATTATTATGATTAATGACCAAGTAATTACAAAGGTCACACCTCTCAAAATATTTAGTCTTGCCTAAAGCAGATATTAATCAACTAAAGAACAATTCATTTCTGTTACTGTCAAGATTCTCAGAATAAAGGAAAAGGTTTAATAAAAAAGAATAGCTTGTTATTTTACGAATAACAATAGAAGAAAGTGAAAACACTCAGCTTCATTCAGTTACCCAGACTACACCCACAAGGAATTATGGGATCATTAAAAGAAGAAGAATAGAAGAAAACGAAAATGGTAGGTTTCATTCAAATGAATTGATCTGGTCAATTCTACTGGTTGGAATAGAAACTTTGAATTGTGTGCAATTCAAGATATAATTCTGCTGAAAGACCAATTAAATTGTTCCATTTATGGTGGATAACTTTAAAAGATGAGATTGATATTTTGTGCAATATGATATTAATAGCCCTTGCACTTGCATAAGTCTTTTAGATCATGTCCCTTGAATTTGTCAAATAGAAACAAATTGTGAAGAACTTGCTCTAGAATTGCTCTAGTTTTTATGGTCTCTTATGTAACATTTCAAGTAGACCAACTATTATAAAAAGCCAATTTTCTGTCTCTTCCTCCCTGAACTGACACAAAAGGGAAGAGTTCCATTTATCTCCTTTATTATTTTGAAATGCCTCATATTGATGTGATTTGTTTCCTGTTAATGGGAGAGGTGAGGCCATATTTCAATCATTCATTACTCTCTGTGCCACTTAGTTCTCGTTTGTTATGGATGCTGATGTCTAATTCAGAGACAAATTTCACGGGAGTGTAATTGATACAGATCTGCTTTGCATTTAATTGCTATGTCACATTAGAATCAAAAATCAGAAAGATGTCTTAAAGCCTGCTTTGGAATGCCACTGGGAGTGGCACTGAAGTGAAAAGTTGAACCAGTCAAGAATTTCCATTTTTACTGCATCAATGCACCCTAAAATACTGACATGTTTTAAAGTCCAACTTTTCAATTGCTTTCCATTCTTTGAGTGACTTTTTCTCAGTATACATGCTTTTATCTATGTGTAATGTACATTATATGTTTATTTAATCCAGTAAAATGTCATGTATACAGTAGGAAAAGCAGCTTTTACTATGTAAAAAAGTTTTGTAGCTGTCTTTATAATGAATGTTACAATAACATAATCATTATGTAATTATAATATGCAATTATAATTATTAAAATACTTCTTTGTAGCAATGAATGATACATTTGGTAGCAACAAAAGATTACTATTTTATTATTTTTCCTTTTTTAAAAAAAAGATATAGAAGTCTAGGGTCAACCCATTCTCCAAAGTTAGAAGGGAGAACAAGAAGCAAAGGCTGGAAACTAATCAAGGAGAAACCAAATTAGAAATAAGGAGAATTTTCCTGACAGAACAACTGATCAGTGGTCCAGCCTGCCTTCAGAAGTTGTGGGTGCTCCATCATTGGAAGTTTTTAAGAAGAGATTGGACAACTTGTCTGAAATGGCATAGGGTCTCCTGCTTGATCAGGGTTTGGACTAAAACAGGGGCCTGCAAACTTAAACACTCAAAGAGCCAGTCAGACCTGTTTCCCACAGAAAAGAAAACACTGGGAGCCAATAATTTAACAACCAGTATGACTGGGTGAGTGTGGCCAACTCACATCACTTATTCCCACCCAGTTGCCTCCTGCTCTGGAATATGGAGTGAATCTCCATACCATACCATCACCCTTACCTTCTCAGGCCAGGCGAGGAGTGACGGGGAGGGCAGGGCATGGGAGGGCAGAGTCAGTGGTGGGATCAGCCAACAGGGAGCCACGGCAGAGGGCCAAAAAAGCCACATGTGGCTCTAGAGCCACAGTTTGCAGACCCCTAGACTAGACTTCGTTCAACTCTGTTATTCTGTTAATCTGCTCTGCATCATGTCATCATGTCTCTAGTGATTCTCAACTCCTCAGATCCCTGGAGCAGTTATGAAATGATACATTGTTGGATACAGTTAAATATGGTATTGTACCTCTTCAGCTACCAGAAAGGGAGCAAGTTAAGCTATAATTAACTGAAATGATATGCTCACTTTACAATCCTCACATCATCAGATTTTGGCTTTGATTCTCACGGCTGGATCTGACATTTCTTATAAAATACCTTCTGGCCTGATTAAAATTAGTTTATACTAATATCCCTATACTGCGAAGTTGTCTTTTGCAAGAATTCAGGATTTTATTAAAAGGATTTCTGAAATGAGACAACAGATGAATAAATGTCTGTACATTATGATTTGTACTACAAGTAATTCTTAAGGATTTTAAAAGTGATTCTACTTTTCTTAAATTAAAAAGTCAAAGATGTTACTCCACTAGCAGGTACAATGTAATAATAAATTAATATTGCGTAGGGGAAACTGACACTGAATCACTCAAACAAATCAAGACAATCTGAGTATGACAATTAGACAAAGAAATGTGAAAAAATTAGTGCCGTAAGAATCCTACAAAAAATTGCATGGCATATCAAATATAGTTTGAGCTTTTTTAGGGGATATGATTTTTCAAGGCAGTATATTGCATGAACAGTATTAAAAGACTATAGTCGAGAGTGTGAAGTTTTTAATATTTTTCCTATTCTGATTCTCTCCCGCCCCTCCCCTAGAAGAAAAGAAATATTCTGCTCTTTACTCATGGCAAATAAAAGATGTCTTTGCTTTTCAGGCAACATTATGAGTGAAGAGGTTCAACTGAAAAAAAAATACAAAGTGAAAACATCTAGGCTGATGTCAAAATTCTTCACATCTGCTTACAGTAATTAATTAAAAATAATAAAGTTTAGAGTCAATTGAATTAAACTAAGGGAGTAAATAAGAATCTTCTCCTATTTCCTGTGGGTAATGGCTATATTATGGAATCAAATATACTATCCAGTTTTTCTTTCAAAAAGAAATATGAAGAGGGAAGAGCTCACTTTAGAGATTGGTTTCTGTAAAATCACAGGCTTGAATTGACAAACCTCTTTTTACTTCTTTAGTACCAAAAGATACTTGTCATATAAACATGTGAATATGAGATAGAGGAAAGCTCTTCTGTGTTATTCCTGTCTCTTTGGTACTTGCCAATGCAGCAGGATGTTTACTCAGAGATGATTCTATGTTTATTTATTTGTTTGATCAATGTATGTGCATTCATGTTTCATGTGAATGGGTGCCAGTAGGAGAATTTTGCAAATGGGTCCAGTCTCATTCTTCCCTTTTCCACAGAGTTACTCCATGTTGGAATTAATAAAAAAAAGGAAAAGGAATTAATATGATTGGTTAAAAATTATATTGAGGAAATAGGGACATAACCTAGGTGTCCACACAACAGTGACGGAAGGCAAGTGACAAAACATGCATGGTAAGGGAAATTCTACCCCTAATTTATTTATGGCCAACATTTCAGTGCTAATCAAAAGACACAGCCTCCATCACAAATTGCAATGCAATTTGGAGGTCACTATGACCATTTCAATCACATTTGAAAACATTGTTCAAATGTCTTCATTGCTATTGTAGAACACTATATTAATCAAAGAAATAGTGATCCTACAAATGCCGGTGTCCAGTGTTCTATATTATCATTTTTTGCCTGTTGTCAAGAACAGGCAGTGAGTCACCCAGAACTGTAGCACAAGAGATCAACATTTAAGGACCAAAAACTAGTCTTTTCTGGGGTTAAACTGCACAGTTAATGAAGCATCTGGGAAATAAAATCTAGGTTCTTTGTTATGTTAAGGCTTCATTTCACACATCTGTTTGGTTTTATTTTTCATTTTTTTCCTTGCTGTAATGCAGCAGCAGGCCTACAGTGTGTTTTACCTAATAAGGGATATAACAAGAGCCATGGTGGTGCAGGGGAATAATGCCTCCTAAAGTGCTACTAGCTGCCTGAAATTAGTGCAGGTTCGACTCCCACCAGGCTCAAGGTTGACTCAGCCTTCCATCCTTTCGAGGTAGGTAAGATGAGAACCCAGATTGTGGGGGCAATAAGCTGACTGTGTAAAATGCCGCTAGGGTGGGGGGGGAGAGCCCTAATGAGCAGGCATATGCATGGAATGACGGCTGTTGCTAAACACATTGTAAGCCACCCTGAGTCTTCAGAGAAGGGTGGGATATAAATGGGATTTTTAAAAAAGATTTTTATTTATTGCCAATAAAAGGTAAAAGTTCCCCCTGTCCAAGCACGTCATTTTGGTAGAGATTTGGGGATTTTTCTTACCTTTCAATACTCTACCTTTAAAAAATAAAAATGCTGTATAGCTATTTTAGGAGTTATATACATCTGAAAACCAGGAAGATACTTATTGTAAACATTGTTTTCAAATTCAAATAATTTCTCAGGTCTAATTATCCTAAACATATTTCTGTGGAGTCCTTGGCATTCACTGCTAGAAGGGAGTGGGATTTGCTCTCTGCTTATATATAATAGCTTGCCCTGGCAGTGTGGGTGGGGGGAGGTGTTTTCAACTTGATACTTCCTTGATTAGACTGTCATCAATTGCTTTCCTGGTGTTAATCCTGGTGTTGATCCCTTCTTATCTGGGTGTTCTGAATTTTTTGTTTCCTTTTGAGCTTTTTTTGGGGGGGGTCTCTTTTGAATGGCATGTAAATGTTGTTTATGCGCTTGTTGTTGCTGATTTGTCTGAGTATCAAGATTCTAGGAATCCCCTAGTGTTTGGGGATTTAATTTGGTTGAAAAATGGTTGAACCTATCTATCTACGTATTGTGAGATTAACAGTTTACTCTCACAACACCATTAAAACAGTAGTCATAAAGCATTATTTTCATAACTTTGAACTGTCTTTAAACAACTGGTCCTGAATTTAATGACCACATGTTTTGTTTAACAGCCACATGATTTAGGCTTCCACCATGGGATTTGATTAATGACTGCTGTAAGAAAAATTGGGCCTGGTCTTATGAGTGCCTTGACTTAGGACCACAATGACTTACAACCCAAAGTCATGACCCAATTGTGGCCATAAGTTGAGAACTTAAATATGTTGGGCATGTGCATTTTGTGCATACATAAAAGATGGGTCCATTGCATTTTATCCACCACTGTTCTTTTGTGATTTGACCTTTCTCAGTTAGGTTAAGGGCTCTTTTGTTTCGTTTCTGCATTGGATTGGCATTTACTAGGATGCAGAGATTTCTTTATCTTCCAATAATTATTTTGCTTTTGGTATGTTATCTAATTCCTCTAATATATATTTTTCTTGAGGAATTCATTTCAGCTCTTCAATTTATATTTCTGTTGTGCTTCCATGAAAAAAAATATTCAAATAGACAGGAAAAACTAATATATCCATTTTGTATTTATCATTAGTTATCTTTATACCACATTTTCTTTAGTTGTAATGTCTTCCTATATGTAAATTATAAAATGAAGTAGACAAGGAAAGCAATCCTTGGAATTCTTCTCCTTCCTAAGGAGAGTTGTGGTAAAATGGAGAGATCTCATAGCAGATCTCAGTACATTTGTTGTATTTCTCCTAACACAAGTTGTCAAGGTTACTTTCATACTAGCCCCCATAGAAGGAATTGTAATATGACTCATTTTCATTTGTACAGCATGAGAGGTTCCTAGGGTTAAATTATTTCCACATTTTTGTTTTTCCAAAGACATTAGGCAAAGTAGTTATGAAGCTATGCTCTTTACATTTACATCTATTTGTATAAGGAAGCATGACAAATGAAACAGTTCTGCCTAAGTTACACTGTCAAGTCTTAACCTAAACAGCTAAATTTATAGTAAAGTCCTTAGGCTAACCAAGGTACAATTTATAATCAAGAATGCCTGCTCCAAATGGATGAAATGCACATGATTGAAGCTTTACTATAAAAGACTAGTCTAAAACTATGCCTGGAGTTACTGTGTCTATAGTTACTGTAATTACTGTATTCACACGTCTTAGCTGAGTAAACTGAACTAAATTACATATGATTAGACATTATCAGAATTTCCATTGTGAAATTTGAGAAGAATGAAAAAATGTCAACAGCCTTAGTAGTGCAGGCTGTTAGCCTAGCAAGCCAGCTGCCTGTAATTAAGGCATGTCTGAATCTCACCAGGCTCAAGGTTGACTCAGCCTTCCATCCTTCCGAGGTAGGTAAAT
>JANHFR010002182.1:80758-90870 GCA_032468015.1 Mimophis mahfalensis | reverse complement strand
CATTCTCTAATATTTTTATATGAAATCACTGAAACAGTTCTGAATCCCAAACAGAATTTTTTCTCAATTCCAGTAAAGCCAGATTATTCAATTCAGTTCTACAATGAACTTCTTACTCTTTAAAATTTCCACTTGATCTGTTTGTTTGCTTTATTAAACTTTCTATATTTTTTAAAATAATCTTTATTCATCTCCTCTCTCAATTTTAACAATCTTTCACCTTTTTAGAAAAAAAAAATCCCATGTTTTCTAACTGTTGAAATAATTTCTGAAGTATATCTTGTCTAAGCATTTTTATTGCGGGTTGCTCTAGTGAGCCTTTCCCACCCTGTCTTGCCATTTTTCTAGTAGCTATGGTAATCCAAAAGTGAAAGTGTCTCAAAAAAAAAAAGGAAAAGACAAACTTCTCCTTTCAGCATATTATTTTTTCATAGTTTTGACAGTTTCATTTTAGTAGCTCTCTGAAGCTTCAGCCACAACACACATCATGTCTCCATGGCAACTAAATGTCTCAGTCTGATTCATTACTTTGTCTTTTGTTATGTAGAGCCCACCAATTAAGTGTATTCATTTATTCTCTAAGAAAAAATGGCAAGTTTTTCTATGCATGTCTGGTCTCTTTAACTGGCTTAGTGTAAATTTATGCCAAATGTCATGATGGGCTCAGAGCTGGAGTCAGAGAAGGAGACCTATTACTAGTAGTGAGCTCCAGAGCAAACTTCAGAAGTGCTGAGAGATGATGAGCAGCCAGCTCCAGCACTACCAGCTGGACTGCCATGTGAAAAGGCAGAAGAGGGGGACAAAACAGCAACCAGCAGGCACATCTGTCATAACTCTCAGATGATGAGGGTGCAAAATTTACATCCCATCCCAATCCAAAAATTTGACAGGTTGCAAAAAGAATAGAACAAAGATGGTCTGTAAGACTGCTCATGTGGAAGGAGTTTCACTCCATTAAATAAGCTACTCCAGGGCTGGTTCTATTAAAATAGACCAGCAAGCACACATTCCAAATTGACAGCCTCCTCCTACTAACACTGTAAGGACCTGCCCCAGGTGGTCCCTCAGGGAAGCAAAATTCTTGACTCCATTAAGTTGAATCAAAAGTGGTTGCAGTAAAGTCAGATAAAATCTGAATCCCAGAAAGCAATTCTTCCGTATCCCAAAACACAATTCCCCTGACCAGTCCACCAGCAGCCAATGTGATGCTGCAAAGTTGTTTTGAGAATGTCAGGCACTAGGCAGATAACAATTCACTCTCAGGACATGAAGGCCTTAGAATCAAGCTGGAACTGCCTGGGAGGGAGTCCGCTCTGTCTTCGAAGACAATCCTCCTCCCTAATTCTTAAGCAGTTACAGCAGAAGCAAAAGCATGTGAAAAATGCCAGAAAGCCTCCCACCCCCTCACCCTTCCAACAAAATGGCAGAACAGGACAGTGGACCTGACATCCACTCCATGTGCCTTGAACCTGTTCTGTCTTTGAACTAGCTGACAAATTTGCTAAAAATTCTGATCCTCAGATTCTGTGTGAAAATCTTCTATGTGTTGCTTTGATTTGGAACTCTTTTAAGCCAAACCTGGTGAACTTTTGCGGGGTGGGATTTCTCTATACTGCAAGTGCCTATGTTTGCAAGCCTCATTTAGTAAAAAGAACACAACTACCCTTTCATGTATTGGTGCATGCTTTGCCTGGCTAGAACATAAAAGACTTTAATCAAAAGTAAAAATGATAAAAACAATAAAATAGAAAAATAGATTGTCCCTTTATCCATTTCAAAACATTCTTAAATCTTTGTTGAACTTTTTACAAAGGATTCTTGAATCTCTAAATGAGATCCTCTTTCATGTTTTCTTTTTTTTAATCTTGAAAGAAGTTTCACTTGTTGAAACTAATTTTATATTTGCAACAGGAAAACTCTCTGTATCTGTAGATTAATTACTTTATAAAATGATTAAGAAATGAGGAAAGCAGGCTTAATATCTGTTCTGCCTCCACTACAGTTAGGAATATAGATGGAATCCTAGGAATCCCAACTTTCAAACCAACTGCTAAAACCTTCCTGTTTCTGCAGTTTACTCACAAGGAACTGGTGGTCAGCGTTCATATGGTTCAACATACAGTAGTTTGAAGATTTGGCTTTCCACTCAAAAATCTTCCATGGATATATGATTATTATATATAATTTTTCTTGTGCAAAGGGATTATAGAGTCTTTGGGGCTCTTTGACCTTGGTTATTTGTTTGTAGACATTTCATTACCTGATATAATGGAATGCACATCTGAAGAGCCAAGAGTATTTTGGCAACACAGACCTTTCCCAGGGAGGAGTATGTACATTTCAGCAGACAAAAGCCCAAAATAAGGGACTGTAGTCCTGATATGAATAAGGGAAGGGGGGAAGGTTCAGGGTAGCTATACTTTAGAAACTCTGAGGATATTCCACATAGGTTAAAAAGTTATAGCTTTATTTAGCAAGATTCTGTCCATTAGGTATAAGCAAATAAAGATTGACTCAACTGGATTTCGTTCTACTATCTTTGTTCTTGGTAACATCATTAATGCTAGGGATTTGCTCATTTTTGATACAGTAACTTGCCCTGCAAATATTGGGCATAGCCTTCTTGTGGTAGTTCCTTGATTAAGGTATTGTTTTCTGTTTGACTGTATGATTGGTATAATTTCTTGCTTATCTGAGTGTTGGCTGCTAGAGATGAGGTATTGTGAACTTTTTGTTTCCTTTTTTTATTGCCTCTTTTGAATGGAGTGTACCAGGGGCGGGTTTCTACCAGTTCAAAGCATGTGCAAAGTGAACTGCTGGTTAGACCGGTTGAAACACACCACTGAAGCATACATGTGGTTTATCTCTATGTTAACTGATGGTTGACTTTCCTGAATGCCAAGTTCCAGAATTTCTCTGGTGGCTTTGGATTTAACTTGGTTTACGATGCTCAGTCTCCCAACTGAAACTATGATTGAATCTATCATGACAATTATAATGCAACTTTGCACTACATGCTCTTCTAGAAATGCTTTCTAGAAATAAGTTTATAAAACCAAAATAAAATTCTGGCTGTGAAATATATATATCCATTAACATCACTGATTTCTGTTTATGCACCATTTAATTTAACTATCTCTGAACTTGGTTGGACTAATTGCTCCAGGTGAATTCAATTTTGGTTGCTTCAGCTCCTATGGAGAAAACGGTTAAGGCCATACTAGCTGTCACTAATTATAGCATTATAAAATCTGATTCACCATGGAAACAAAGGCTATTGAACTAATCCATTGACCTGCAAAATACAAAACATAAATCAAAAGCATTAGTACGAACTATCAATACTACTTCCCCATTAAAAAAAAAACAAAAAGCACACCCACAGTCAAATGAGATTTCAGACATCGCAGGACACAGCTAAACATTGTGGATGAAGGAAGGAAGAAGAAATCTGATTGAGCCAAAGAACAAGTGCACTGTAGCGGTTCAGCTATTAAATTAAGAAGACTGGGGAACATCTGGTTCAAGAACTTTCCTTAGCTGTAGAAACTCACTTTCTAACTATGGAAACAATTCAAAATCATTAACTATGGAAACATTTCAAAATTAAATGCAAAAAGTGCTCTCAGGCATGCATTTGGTGGAAACACCCACCCACAAAAACCTATATGAACACAATTAATACACTTGATTACAGTTTGAAAACTCAATGAGATTTACAGTAACACAAACTTAAATTAATCTCTGTGTTCATCACTTCACTACTCAGGTTATTTTTTTCTCTGGTAGTACAGGATATAGCTTTCTGTCTGCTGTTCTATCTGTACATTTTTTTCTTGCTAAGTGCCTGTTATTTATGGTAAATTGATATCATTAAGTTTGTGTACCAACCATGGAAATAACTGAAAACTAATTAAAATCAATTAAACAGTTGTGAAAAAAATTAAACTGTTTTCATCCTTACATCCCTTGACTTTGATACTCTGCTGGGAAAAAACACCATATTGCTTAAAATGGAATAGTGCAACTGTAATTTCTATCCTTATGAATCCAAATACACTGTCACAGACCTGCTTTCTTAACAATTTTCTGGTAATAAAGAACAAAGTCTTTAAAAACATGGGGTTTTCAAGCTTGCAACTTTTAATATATGTTCCAGTTTCCATGATCAATTTTTCATTTCCATTTTAGGGACAAAGAATGGAATAGATGAATTATAAATTTTCTTGAGCGTGCATGACAAAAATCAAATGGAACTATTCCAACTGTGAGGAAAATAAGTAGCTGAGAGAACAAACATATTGAAATAGTACAATGAGTCATCTAGTGAGAATATCTGTCTTCAGAAATACTTAATGTTATAGGCAAGCAAATCTCAATAAGCTAAAAAAAATGATATTTATGGTCTTGCTACAATCCCATTCACACTTATGCATTTTGAACAAGCACCAGTCCATAAAACATAGACAAGATCAATATTCTATTTAGTATATTTATATTACAATCACAATGCCTGAAAAGTAATACATATTGGCTTGCTTTGTTGAGCAAGAGAATATGACAGACTATTCTGCAGATGATAGGACTGTAATTTTTTTTAAATAATAATTAATCATTGATTGCTGAATTTTTTTAAAGAGAATATGTATGAATTTAAAAATTAGTTTATTTATGTAGCATAGATTGATAAAAAGCCAGTTTGGTCTAGCAGTTAAGATTCCAGACTAGAAACCAGGAGATTGTGAGCTCTAGTCCCACTTTAGGCCTGAAGGCTGACTGGGTGACTTTGGGCCAGTCAATCTCTGTCAGCCCATGATGTCAAGTAAAGTGATTAACCAGTCAGTCACTTTCCTGTTGCAATCAATGGATCAACATTCAGTTCATCCCAAAAAAAGGGGTGGGATAGAAAGGGGGAAAATGCTAGAAAGAATGCTAGAAAGAAAAAGTAGCATAGATCGATAGGCAGTTAACTAATATTGCTGTTCAAGAAAGAAATATCTAGAAATTGCAGACCTACATCAAGTATTTTTAAAAAACTGTCTTAATTTCTGTGAAGTTCCTATACAGCTCTTTTGCTAGAGAACTTTTTCATCTCCTCCCTTCTCCAAAAGCCCAGTTCTTTTGTGACCTTCTTCCACCCAGCTGCAACCTTTTTGTACCTACCTTACAAAAAAAAAGTATTGAGGCAATAGAGAGGAAGAAATAAGCAATTCTGCCAGCAGAAGGCTGGCTTTAACTTCAAGCACCTCTCTTGAATACTATGATTACCCTTTGCTGCTTAAATCAAATATGTCATGATCTAATGAATACTTAAACTCTTTGAATGGTAACCTAGATTTTCAGCTGATTTGCCTCTAAGAAAACAAAATAGTCCATGTTTTAATGTGAATAGTTATTTATTCAGTTGAATAAACTGAAGATTTATGACAATATACTCAGTGTTGCCTATTAGTACATCTTAATGGTATCCTTTTTGGAATACAACTTTATTAGAATACTTTATGCTTTGAATTACAGCAAAGCTCTCTTAGTGAAGAGAATGATATCCTCAGTGAAAGCATGGTAAAGGGGAAGAAAAAAATCATAATCATTTGCATTTTTAATTATTCAGTATTTTCTAAATGAAATATAATTTAGGGATGAACCTGGATTATACTCAGATTAGTATGCTCTACATTAATTATTACTTAAGAATTATGCATACCTATAAATAAGGGCGAAATTCATAGGATTTCAGTGGATCCCAAGAAATCTCAAGAAAACCATTTTTTTTTTACTCTGCCTAAATTTTGATTCTACTATGTATGTGGGGAAATATTTAGAAAAGTAAAATAAGATCTTAGAATTCAGTGCAAGCAACATGTATCCTGCCTCTCCCAAGAGGAACAGGGATTTCCATTATTGTAGCAACAAAACAGAAACAAGCTTTCTACTGAGACCACTATTAACCTCCAAAGGTGTTCCTGTAAGAATAATCCCAGAGTATCACATGCAGACAGGGCCAAGTCACTTAGGGATTTTAAATCAAATTCAAAACACTCTCAAATTAAGTGAAGAAACAAACTGGAAACAAAAGAACATCTTCCAAAATAGAAAAACTGGGCCCAAGAGAAATGAAAGATTACCCTAATTTTCTCTGTACATGAAGGGTCTTTTCACCTTGTACTATGTAAAGTGAAAACAGCTGTCAATCAAAACAAGGACCTTTTCTAAGGAGGAATCTCTGTTTCAACTACTGGATTCAAAGAGGCATCTAGAAACTTGCTCTACTGCCCGTTTAAAAATCAGGCAATGGGTCTGTAATATTCTCACCCTCTTCTATTCAGTTTTCAAATCCTCAACTGGATTTATTTTCTGGTGTTCCTTGTGATTTCTATTCTTGGGCTCACTTGTTTGAGCATTTTAATTCTTCGTTGTATTTTCAGAACCCCCATCACACATTTAAATGTTAGCATGGCTAAGCATCATACAAGCAGGCAATATATTTATTCTAAGGATACTTCTAATATAATTTACTGCTAATACTTATTATTCCTGTCAAAATCTCCATTACTATACATCACTTGGGTGGGGTTCCATTTAGCTGCATCTTAGCTTCCTGAACAACTCTAATGGAACTGGTTTCTAAATGCCACTCTAATGCTAAAGGAGATGAGATCTCACCAACCAAAGAGACAAAACAGATATTTTCAAGGAAGTATTTCCATTCAGCTGAACAGCTGAGCTCTAGGGTCATGTGACCCACACATGAATGTATCACATGAGAATCACCTAGAAATCCTGAAGAGACAGCTCACTTCCCAAAATACTTCCAACTTGTTATAGCACATTTGCAACTATTAAAAGAGCTATAATCATAACGTCAAAGCTGTTCATTTGAAATTGTGCCCTATCAAAGCATTACAAAACAAAAGTACTCTTGCTCTGAAATGAATTATGTTGTCCTAAATGTCTTAATACTTTTCCTCAAAATGTACAGTCCAATCTATGTTCTGGTATCAAATTCAGAAAAAAATAATTTCTTATGAATTATGGTTTTAATAAAAAGATCCTCTTTAATTTCAAGAACATATTAAAATGCATACAAAAAAGGTAATACTTGAATTGATATCTTCTTAAGAATTATTTTTAAATATATCAAATGTGTTATATTGTAATCTTTCCTTAGATGGGCAGCTTATTGTACTGGGCCCAAATTGGGAAAGGCTGTTTTACACAAAAATGAGGCTTCAACAAAGAAAGACATGTCTGCTAATTCTGCCTTCTTTCTCTATTTTACTGTATTACATTTCATGTTGTCACAAAAGTCCTTCAGCTAAGAATGTAAAAAAAAAAAAATATTATAGATTCTATTTGAACAGATCTGAATATTTTGTTTTTCTGGATTCTTAGCCCAACAAATCCCGCATTAAAATGTTGACTTTCTCCAGTCAGATTTTCTTATAAAGGATGGTTATTTTTTTAGGAATATTTACATTAAGAAAGACAGTAATATGCAATCTTCCCACAGAGCAGGGATGTCAAACTTGCGGCCCACAGGCCAAATGCATCACATGCTGGCCACGTATACTCCCCAGTTTAGCAAAGTGAGGAAGTCATGATTTGTCACATGATGATGTGACACTGCAAATTTGACGCCCCTGCTATACAGTAATAAAAGGTTGTCTGCGTTTTAGAAGTTGTTGTAGAAATTGTACACATAAAAGTATGTGTAGGGGATGATGTTTATTTAAAATACTGATAGGTTTTCTCCAGGATGAGATGTGATCCCAACATGATTCCTCCGGACTTTCCACAGTGCATTCATTGTAATTGCATCCATCTTGTTGGTAGTGTCCCCATTTTCTCCTCCCCTACCCCCAATATTACAGTCTTTTCAAAAGAGTGAGGACTTCAATTTGGTTAAAATGTTCTATGACCTCTTTATTTTTTTGGCTATCCATGGCATTCTCAGAAAACTTCCTATTGTTGTCATTGTTTTTCTTTGGAAAATTGCAATGGGCTGGAATGGATTAAGAGAAAAAAAGGGAGGATATGAAATTGAAAACTTGGGGCAATTGTCTAAAATGATTTACACTAATGAAACCAAATTTGAAAATAAGTTTTCTGATTATCATTTCAGAAATGTACTGTCTTGTCCTACATATGTTTAGATCTCAACAATTATTTTCAGGCATGCATATACTAAATCCTAAGACCCTGGAAAGGAAACACAGGAGAGAGATAGTTTAAACTTCTTATAAGAAGAATAGGAAAATTTCCCATTGCTTTTCTATAGCAGGATGAATTTTTCATTGGAACTAGGTGTTGCCTAATTTACAATCATTTTCTGCTGGAGTTGCAACTCAGAATCTTCATCACATAGTGATAGTAATAGCATTTGATTTATATACCGCTTATCAGGGCTTTTGCCACTTTCTAAGTGGTTTACAAAGTGAGCACATTGCCCCCAACAATCTGGGTCCTCATTTTACCCACCTCAGAAGAATGGAAGGCTGAGTCAACCTTGAGCCTGATGGGATTCGAACTGCCTAATTGCAGGCAGCTGGCAGCTAAGTATTACATACAGCACTCTACTCACTGCACTACCACAGCTCTGATGAAATGGCTTGTCCCAAATTAGCTCCCTTTCTGACCAATAGCAAGAACATTCTTAATCATCTTGTTAATTATGTCTCCGATATTTGGAGTCTATTGTGACATGAAGAAACTGCACCTGATTTTCAGCAACGTATTATTGCTATCTGATGTTTTTCAACATTTTTATTAATGATGTTCTGACAAAGACTTTCAAGGAATATGGTAATATGTATTTTTGGAAGTTGTTCTGTTTATTACAGATTTCCAAACTTTTTTCCTTTTCCAGGTCATTATGATTATTAAGTTAATTGATATTGTTAATGCCATTGTATCAATCTACACTTTTCTTCTGTTAATTAGTTGATTAATTAACAGAATTTGAAACCAGGGGAACATTTTAGGATAGTCTTCCTTTAATCTATTTTAAAGCAAGATAACCAAAATATGATCCTTCTATCACAGACAATTTTTAAAAAAAGATGTATTGGTTCTCTCATGCTCTACGTGTTACCTCTGAGAACAGCTTGTCATGAGATGCAGTAAGGCAGAATTTTAAAGATCATCTCCTTGTCTTGTTTCTTGCATCAGGAGCAGATCTCCATCCTGCTAATTCTGGATCTTAACCAGCTGCTCCAGGCCCTAGCATTCGTCCCAATAAGAAAGGATACCTAGTTATGTTTGTTTTCAGATGTATAGTACATATTGTAAAGTACTTTGCAAATTACGAGAGCTATGTAAATGATCAATAGCACAGTACAGCAGGAGCAGAAAATGTTCTCTGTCACATTTTCATTTAAGGTAGCACTGAATGCCAAGAACTGCAATTGGAGCTGCCTGCCAAGATGAGCTGCCCAGGCCAGCCACAGCAGTTGGAGCCAGAAAGTTAACCCCTTATCAACATGGATGGGTCTTTCAGGGCAAAAATGGCATTTCAGAGACAAAGGCTGTGAAATACACTTTTAATCAGTCAGCCTCCACAACCAGCTACTTTCTGCAATGGCAGGTGACCTTGATTTTGTTTTATGAACAAGCTGCTAGAAAGAGAAGATTCAGAACATGTTTCTAAACTGCAGGGAGCCTGCAGTATTCTGGTCTCTCTTGTATCCATGAATAAAGACTGATACCCAGACCATGTTTGAAATCTTACCCACAACACTGGGGTATACAATAATCTGGGCCATATAAAAGTTGAGACTGTGAAATGTAATAATAATCTATATCCCATAGTGCCCCAACAGGCAGAATGGTTCATCCATCCCTTGCCTCAAATGAAGACCTGGGTGGTCATGTTACATTCCTTAATAAAAAGAAGAAACTGTTAAAAATGAAGAAATCAGCATGAGATGCAAACAGTTCCAGACTCCTTTTTGTAAATGTTTGGTAGCTACTAAGGTAGTTTCTTAGTCTGAAGGTTAGCTACTTTTTGCCTGGTTAATTTAATTCTACCTAAACAGGGCAGAGACGTCACCCTGCCAACAAAAGTATGTATAGTCAAGGCGATGGTTTTCCCAGTTGCAATGTATGGCTGTGAA
>JANHFR010002182.1:53660-67945 GCA_032468015.1 Mimophis mahfalensis | reverse complement strand
GGAAAGGAAAGGAAAGGAAAGGAAAGAAAAGAAAAGAAAAGAAAAGAAAAGAAAAGAAAAGAAAAGAAAAGAAAAGATGAGAGGGAAAGGGAGGGAGAGTAGAAGGGTGTCAGTATTAAAGAGCGGCAGACAGGAAAGAATTTAGAGAAATATTATTTCTTGTAGTTAGTTACTATCCATTTTAGAAGCAATCATTTTGTATGGGTAGGAAATGGAAACACTGGTTGTATATGTGGGAAACTTATGGGGAATTCTACACTCTTTATTTAACTGGACTGGGATCACAGTGCAGTAATTCTGGTTGCAATTTCCTTCTTAGACATTTAGGGACTTTGATAATTCCAGGGTTATTTTTTCATTTGAGAAGTCTGTTTCTATATCTAGGACAATAAAGCAAAGCTTGGCTTGCAAATCCTCTGGCACATTATTTCTCCTTTTAATTATTAGGCTTACAGAGAAGAGTGAGATTACAAATTAGAGACAACATGTTTTCTTTTATCAGGTGCCAGTATAACAACACAATTCTGTTATCTTGTCATTTGATCATTTCGAAGTAAAATGCTTTCTACAATTTATTGTGCCTTTCTGTTTTAAAATAGTATGCTACAGAGGTTTATGTAGTAAAATATATTGATGACATATATGATCATTGCCACACTTGCTCATGATACCAAAATATCACAAAAGAATGATAGATAAAAACACAATTACAGAAATAAAATTACTTAAACCATACACAGTACCAATGCAAGGACATTAATCACAAACAAGAGAATAAAAAGATATTTGTGCCAAACAAGAGTAGATATTAGGTGCTTTTCAATGGAGCAAATTCAAAATCCCATTTCCAATAATTGCTCATCATAAATCAAATAGCAAAGTCATTGGAGGAAGATCTAAAATTCTTTGCATCGTGTATTCCAAGAATATCTTTCCTTGAAAATAACTGGGAATGAGTCCTGAGTTTTAATAAACGTCCCAGGTACCTTCTGATCTAATTAAATTCTCATATTTCTTAAACTCAAATTTCTTTACAGCCTACAGTTTCAGCCTTTTTTTTTTTTTTGGTTTACAAATGTCCCTTTGGCTGTTTCCAAAGGGCAATCTCTCTGATTTTCAACAATATAGTAGTCCTTGTTTAACAATTGCCTCAGATAATGACCTATTGCAACTATGATACTAATATAAATAATAAAGTAATTTTTAAAAAATCATTTTTCTTGCCAATGCAGGCATTTACAACAATAAAATCTTCAATGAAATTGATTTAAGATCTTGCCAGTTTCAGGCAGGAGCTGAATGAATGGGTCACATAGTTCTAATAGACTTATATACCACTTGATAATGCTTTACAGACCTGTCTAAGTAAATTATAAAATCAGCATATTGCCCTGAACAATCTGGGTCCTCATTAGGCTGGACCTCAGAAGGATAGAAGGCTGAGTGAACTTGGAACCTGGCAAGATTCGAACTGCCAATTTGCATATAGGACATGGGATAAAGATATCATTGATTATAAATTAAGAGGTGAAAAGTCATCACAATTATTTATACTTGCAATAAAGGTTGTCAGGTATTTCTTTATATATTTCTTTTTTTTATCTTCCTTCCTTCTTTCCTTCCTTCTTCTCTCTTTCCTTTCCTGTCCTTTCCTTTTCTTCTTTTCTTTTCTTTTCTTTTCTTTCTAGATACTTATTCATCTCAGTTGGTACACTGTTTTCAGGACAAATTCCTCAAGAAACCCTGCCTTTGGAAGCTACAGGAGTCAAAAACTGACCAAGGAGAGCAGTAGTTCTTCTATAGGAAGGATGGAGCTTCAAGTATACCAAGGGAGTGAACATGGGGCTCCTTCCATAAAAGCATACAAGACATGAGGGCAGAAATCAATAGATTCAATAAGGAAGAAGTGCTGTTACCTCAACAGGGGCAGATGATTTATGGGTTATTTTGTGTGCCTCAGGGAACTGCCCAGAACAGGGGAGTAACATAACCACATCTCATCCTCTGAAGCTGCTTCTCTTGGAACTTAGAAGGGGAGGGTGAATCTGAAGGGGACGGTGATGTAATGGAATTTCATCATGAGTGAATGTTTACTAGTACATTTAAATAATGAAGCTTATTTTCACAAACGAGCTTGCAACAGATGGCTACCTACATTAGCACAAATGTAAAAAAAAAATACTCAAAAGCTAAAGCTGACTGGCAGTTTTTAGTATTACAATAAGTTGGTTAATCATGTTTTAGATAATTTGATTTTTTTTAATTTCCCTAAATTTCCATGTGTATTTTTGTTTATGTTTTGTCTAAAGCAGGGGTCCCCAACCCCTGGGCTGCAGACCAGTACAGTCCTCAGCCCATTGAGAACCAGCCCATGCAAGCAACAGGTGAGCATGTGACACTTTATCTACGCATGCATGGCAACTAGGTTGCATGGGTGAAACAACCCCTCCCACCTGCTACAGCTGCCGCGGCTGCCGCAGCTGCCAGTCCATGGAGCCAAAAATATTGAGGACTGCTGGTCTAATGCCTGCAGTTTATGCAAGCAACTATCAGGATATAAAATACTTCTCTTACACATACAAATATGCATACATGCACATATATAAACATAGTGTGTGTGTGTGTGTGTGTGTGTGTGTGTGTGTGTGTGTGTGTAATGTAGATGTGTGTATAATATTACCCAGTGTGGTAATTTGGAGAAAAGGACTTTTTAAGTGTATTCAACTTCAAGTATGAAATTAAAAATGTAGAATGCATTTTAAAATATGCCAGGAATGTAACCATTTCTTTGTGCCCATGTAATCTGTAGTTGGAGGACTGTTGGTTGGGAGGACTGCCCCAAAATCACCAAATGCATGCAGGGGCTCAATCTGGCATTTTAAAAGGTTGTCTTTTTGATCATGGTTGAAATGTCTGGTTCCTACTTTATCATTTGCATAAATAATATTTTTTTGTAAATAAATTACTTATTTATAATTATGAAAATTCAGTAACAAAAGTTTATGCCCAGTTTCATCTGAAGTAAGCCATTTTCTTAGTGTAACATAAGAAAAAAAATATCCATCTGTTTCCAAACACATATTTCATATATGACATATGCTTAACACAAACTCATAGTCTGAATGTAGAGATTCTTTATTTAGGGCATTTTATATTCTCAACATATGGTATTTTAGTAAGAAGGCTTTTTTTAGTGTAAGCTGCTTCATACGTAGCGTAGAAACAGGAAAGAGGCCAATTTTATCATTCAAAATAAACACAGTACTACATTTTAATTTGAATCATATATAAATGTTTTGCATACTATTTCCTGCAGTGCTGATACATCTATGTATTTAGATCTTGCTTGCTTTGCTTTGTATTTAGATCTTGCATGCACTTGCTTTGATCTTTTATTATTATTATTCCATCTTTTAAATGTAAACTCTAGGCAGCAAACATACCCAATTAAGACAAACTATCTTAAACTGCATAATAGAGTAAACATTTTACATAGGGCTGCCTTTAAAGTTAGTGTAGAATGTGGCTGATAGATTGCTAATTTGGTCTGAATGTGATAATATTAAATATTTTCATGTACGCTGGCTGATAACTAAAGGACTGAAAAGTGATGTGTCTTTTCTATATTCTTTCAGAATCCCAAAGAGCTAAAGTGAGAAGAGGTTGCTTTTTCATGATGACTTTCCAATTATTGAAGATTCAAAAAGGTTTAGTTCTATCCATTTTACTGTAATTCAGGCCTCGGGTTAAGTTTTTGGTTTTTGTATTTTCCAATACTATGACAGTTCAACATTGCTAAATGTTTCGTTGTTATTGTGGCTTTTCAGTTTATGCTTTTTTGCATTTAGTTTGCAGTCATTTTTTCTTGGAAACCACTTTGGGGAATTAGCATCTGCTACACAACACAATGAAAAAGAACAAAAAATATGTAACAGTGCGTGATAATATAACACAAATTCTAGCCTTTCATACTCACATCCCAACATCACATGTCAGAAACAAGAACTCTAATCATGAAATTTTGTCACTTGCGCCCACCATAGGCCTGGGAATATGAATTTGAAGCATACATGCATAACACATAATAATCATCTAAACATTTTGTGTATCAGAAATAACCCTTGAGAAAATACTGGCCTTGTAACAGCTACTGCTATTGAAGTTTACAGAGGATAACTTTTAAGTTTCCAGAGATCAGGATTTGTGACTAAAGTCAAGTAAGGTAGGATAAGTTGGAAAGCTGGGCTGAAGAGCATTACGTCAGTAAAGTTGACACATGCAAGCTCATTAACCAAACTTTGTAGCTTAGCTGAATAGAATGTAGCAAAAAAAATGTTCATGTTTGTTCTTTCCTCACAATTAGATCAGGAGCAAATGTATAATCTTTTTGATAACAAACTTCTCAGAACAAAGTTATTTTTGATGCAATACAGAAATACTAAGAGCAAATGTAAGCAACCACTTCCAGCTTAAGCCACTGGACTTTGTTAAAAAAAAAAATAAGCTATGCTATTATTCAAGGATTTGCCCTCTATTTATTCTGACTCATTCTATAAAGCTAATAAAAGCTAAACTGAAGCCTCTTGTTTGTAATATGCATTACAATTTGGGCATGGTATAGGAACAGTTTTTTATGCATTTATCCATTACAAATATAATAACTTTTGTATCCTCAATTCTTTTACATGCTATTTTTTAAAAAATATAAATTTTCTCTTTTCTCTGGTACTCTCTTAATTTGCCAGATATTTTTTAACATAAATAGATCTAGAATAAGGTTACTAACATCTTTTTGAAGGACAAAGAGAACAAAATCACCCCTTTGTATATTTGTACTTGCTTGGCTGGGCCTGGCCATTCTTATTATGGTTCATCACAGTCAGCCAGATGTTTAGATTGGATTTTGTATTTTTATGCATCTTTGGGGACTTCTCAAAGACCTGGGATAGAAGACGTTGTTTCAAAGATATTGTCACCAAATGTAAACTGTTTCAAGTAAAGTTGTCTTTGCAATTATCTGGTGATAATTTTGTCAATGCTGATGGTCTTCAAATGATGCTTTCAGGTTTGCCTCAAAGATAATGGTAGTGATAATTATAGTACCTTTAATGCCCTTTATGGCAGAAAGCCATGGTAGCACAGTGGTTAGAATGCAGTATTGCAACTCTTCTACTGACTGCAGCCTTCCATCCTTTCGAGGTCGGTAAAATGAGGATCCAGATTGTTGGGGGCAATATGGTAATTCTGTGAATTGCTTTACAGGGCTCCAAAGCACTGTGAAGTGGTATATAAGTCTAAGTGCTATTGCTATATGGACAGGATATTTGAAGAAGCACCTCTTCCCAATTACATCTGCCTGTCTCATCAATTACCAGAACAGATACACTTCAGGCCCTGCTTACTGAGGAACTACATCTGGAGGGACCTAGGAGACTGGCCTAATCTGCCATGACACTTGTTTTGTGGAACGTCATCTCTCCAGACCCTTATGTCCTGGGGTGAGATTGGCCTCTTTCTTTCACCCTTTTGGAAATCCCTAAAAACCGGGTTCTCTAAGAACAAGTCACGGGGCAAAGGGAATGGTGATCTCCTGAGTTGAGGCCACCATTCATAATATCAAACATTCTCACTTAGTGTTTTAAATAATAACATCAGTTATTTTGATATTTTTATGCCATTACTAGCCAATAATCCAGCTTTGCCCATGTATGTATTAATCATCGGCCCCACTCCCCATGGATAATGCAGCACCTGACCAAGGGAGCCTGCCCAGAGCAAGGGCAGAGAGCCACTGGGGAAAGAGGCGCCAGGTGCATGCTGACCTGGCTTTCAGACGTGGGGATGCCAGACACAAGTGCGCAAAGGGCCCAGAATTTCTGGAGCTCGAAGTCGGCATCCATTTGCAGTGAGAAGGTCAACCTAGAGTGGTCTTGATGCAGGCAGAACACTGTCGACAGTATTGCCGTCACCCCTGCACAGCCTTGCTGCTTTTCTGGAAAGCCATGTCTGAAGCACTGCACGGCTATTGCATAACATTGTGTGGCATGTGCGAGTCCAGGAGAGCCATCAGAAGGAGCCCATTGGAATAATTAGTACTATTTTTAGGGGATACAGATTCCTCAGGGGGTGCTACAGCTGTCTGACACCCACACCCCACACCCAGTGCTTGTTCCCAGAGGGTAAGTGATGCGTGTACCAAGTTTGGGTGAAATTCGTCGAACCATGGAAGAGTGTATATGGAACATACAGATATACCTACCCACACTGTTTTATATAGAGAGATTATATTGTAGACTACTCAGATTCATGTTCTGTGGGATGGAGGACATATAAATATGATCTCTAAATAAATAAAAATTTCTATTTGGGGGGCAAGAGCAAGCAAGACAGATATGCAATCAGATTTATGTGCATTAGCTTCTTAATGAAATAGTGATTGTTGACTTTTGTAGAGTGCACAATAAAATGCTAATCAAGTTCATTAGATTAAATGAAAACAAGCATATGCAAAATGTGGCATAAAGTTTATAGGAAGTCTTCAGTTTAATTTAATACCGGCATCAAATTCTATTTTCAGCAAGTGATCTATAATAGACCAAATCCTTAACAGATTAGTGGATTTAAGTTCTATCGCTGTCATAAATGTCCTCCATCCAATCAACGCTTATCCTTCTCAAATGTCTCCAATCTTTACTGAGGCATAAAGTGCTGCTATAGAGATTTTTAAGCAGGGAAAAGACGGCAGTGGTACATGTAGTCTCTGACCCATTTTTCACATTTCACATCTCCTTTCCTCCTCATAATAATTTGAACTGGAAAAAAATAGGCTGTGTAGAAACAGTTGGAATGGAATAGAAAAGGCCCGAAGAATGGCTGACTCTCAGTTGTGAGAAATAACTATTCAGACTATGTAGTACTTAGGATGTTATAATCTCATTGTTGCAGGCATATAGTGAATGGCATCATTACACCTTTTATTATCCCACTTGGAAAGATTATATTGGTTCTACTGCCACCAAAATGTGTTTCTATAAAAGTTGTGTTTATCTTTTTATTCCTTAACTTCTAATGCCCTAATGAAAATCCACTGCTTAATTTTCCAAAGGGATTACATGGTGGTACTGGGAAAATCCTCAGAGCTTACACTATAGTCACAATGCAGGAGGAGTGTGGTTATATTAATAACCATAGATGGGTCAACTAGAAATAAAAAGAGTGATAAAATATAAAGCAAAAGAATACTGCTCTTTCCACTTACTTGCTTCTTTAGGATATTTACTGTGAAATCTTTGCAATTTATTTAAAAAAAAGGATTAAATAATTTGTATAGCCATTTTCCTCCCATTTCTGTGATTTCACCTTCATTCTTGAACCATATGACAACTGAGTAGGGAGAGATGTAAGCTTTTATTTGAAAATAAGATTAGGAAGATTGTCTAATATATAAATTTGTTCCACTGAAAAACAAAATACGGAGGTACAGAAGCAGGCTACTCATACCTGAATCCATGATAGGTTTCAGATTTTTTTGCAGGGTCCAATCTGGGTCGGTCACCAGGACGAGAGGTTTAGTCTTCTGAGCTTTTGGGCTCGTGCTGCAGCCCATCTTCAAGGAACTCCTCTTGTAACAGAATGTAATACATTAACATATTCTGTTAGAGAGAAGTTCCCTGAAGAGAACTTCAGCATGAGTCCACTTCAGCATGAGTTCAAAAGCTCAGAAGATTAAACCTCTGGTCCTGGCGACTGACCCAGATTGGATCCTGCAACATTATCCTGGGACACATATATTTGCCTTCATTCATTCAGATTCTATATCCACACTAGTAGGTGATAACGCGGCTTCGCTTGGGGATAGTGGGCCCTGATGCTGGTCTCTCTTGCACAAAAATCTGTAGTCGGGACTCATGCTGTTAGTAGTTCTATGTGCTTAGTAGGGTTTGATGCTGCTCTCTCATGTAGCATCGCAAGTCAGAGGGAGCCCTCTTGTAGACTACTGATTTTTAGGGCACACAGCCATTATTTTAAGGGCACACAGACCCCCTGAGGGGTGCTAGAAGTGTCTGACCCCCACAGTGTTTGTTCCCAGAGGGTAACTCCTCTGTGTACCAAGTTTGGTTGATTGGTCGAGCGTATTTCAGAGTGTATTAGATTACACACACACACACACACACACACACACACATGCACACACTCGATTTTATACAGATAGCTAATGAAATTCACAACCAGGAGATTCAGAGTTCTACATAAGAACAATCCAGGAGAAATTTTAAACAATTTTATTAATATTAATATGCAATGAACTCCACAATACAAACAAGTCGCACTCTAAGCTGTTATGGAGCCAGAGCATATATGGTTTTTTGTTTTTTTTTAGAGTTACCAGTGCTTCAGCACATGTCTACAGGGTCTAACAATGATATTTTCCTGGCTTAAGGGAGAATTCCCCTCAATATTTTCTCTTGAATCTCAATTAAACAAATGTTTCAAGCACTGTTGTGGGCTTCAGAAACCTCAATTTCATTTCCTGTAGTGTTCTAGAACAAAGCTAAAAATCAATCTAGTTCAGCATTTACTGTTTATATAAACTGATATAAACTATGTAAACTAATGCAAAACAACAATAACTTAGTTTATTTGAACTAACGATATATAAACTATTCCCACCAGAAACCCTGTTTTGTAGATATCTGTTGTAGTACTATAGTTCTACTTTTTTATTTCCTTTTTGCTTTATAATAGATCTTACATGGGCTATAAAAAACAGGATGACCACCAGATGACAGCAGAGACATACATAAAATTCTAAATCAGCATAAGGCATTTGGCTTCTCATTATGGTCTTTATGCAAGGAATACCTTGATTGCCATTGTAATTCAGTACACTGATTGGAATGTTTTTTGATTGGAATGTTTTTATTACTGTTCCGAAGTCTGAAACCAATGCTGGTTATAGGTAGGTAGGTAGGTAGATGATAGATAGATAGATAGATAGATAGATAGATAGATAGATAGATAGATAGATAATCAAATTAATTATCTTAATTTCGGCTCCCTATCTCTAACAAGCCTTATCTAAAATTCAGGGCAGTTTCAATAAAATAAGGCATTTGGATAACATGGAAGATATCTGAGACACACAGAGCAACAATCAATGCTGAGAGATGGTGTCATATTTGCTGTGCATGTTAGTGCTTATGTTAATATTATTATTCCCTAGGAATCTAATTATCAGTTTTGTAGAGGCGCTAAGAAGTCACTGAAGCAGTGCAAAGTTGGAGGAGTACTTGGAAATCACTTAAAGAAGGCAGTAGGTGATTGGAACATAATTGTGATAAGTATGAACCATTTTCCTATGATGATCCCACCAATAATTTTACAGACCATTCCAAAGCTATCACCAATTTCTGTGGTAACCAATGGAGCTGGCAATTTCATGCTATTTCTATTTCTTCTACTCAGAAGCTTAGCATCTAAGCCAATTTTAGTAAAGAGAGCTACTGATATCTTTTTAACTGACTGTCCCCAAAGTGCTTTTTTCAAACTTTAAAGCAAAACATCTTCAAGAAAAATGAAGTCCAGTTGCCTTTGGAAAAAAGCACTTTGGGAACAACCATGACCTGGATGACAGATAATCTCCACAGACATTTTTAGCTGACTGTATTGGGAATAACATTTTTGTACAGTTGTATGCTGATCTATCAATATCCTGAAAATACAATTCCTATTAAGTTCTGAAATATGCTGAATACTTTTGTTCCTTGGCACTTGGTAGGCCGGTTGACAATTTTTATTGCATTTGTAAGTTATCCTAACCAAGTTTCACCAATCCCCATTCCATAAAACTATGGACAACATAAAGGACAAAAATTTTAATACAATACTGAAAGCCAAGCTGCTGAAAGTTTTTATTTTGTAGAAATAAAAACAGTGGAAGCTAAGAGATTTCAAGAAAAGAATATTGCAAAAACAGAAAGCCAATTAAAACAAGCAATGCCTGGATATTAATAGTTGCCTTTGGATATCATAGCGATGTTTAAAATCATGGAGAGGAATTAAGGGGATGTCTCTTCTTCTTTTATAAAATTTCAAGAGTTATCTGCTAAGAAAGAAGTTGTGCACACTGGTGCCTCTTTGAAGTGAGAAATATAATTTCTCCCCCTACGCCAATGTACTAGTTTGAGTTTCCATCGGATTGCTGTAAAAAGCCACCAAGTATTTATTATTTTCATCGTTATTTCTATTTCACCTTTATTCAAATAACTCAAGGTGACAAACATCCAACACATTCTTCCTCCTCCTATTTTCCCCACAACCACCCTGTGAAGTAAGTTGGACTGACAGGGAGTGTCTGATCCAAGTAACCGAGCTGGAGTGTATGACTAACATGAAATCATGGCTTCCTGCTTTCTAGCCTAACCTGGGTGAGAAGAATGCAGTAAAATTTATGAGCTGTGAAGCCTGACTTCACCGTATTTTTTTCATCAACAGTATATTCAAGCAGCTTACTGCCACCTTTGAGTGGGCTCAGCTAATCTAGCAGCCTCCTTCCTGGAGCAAAGGAAGAAGGCTCTGCTTTTCACAATGATGGGCTTTCAACCTCACAATCGGAAGAAAATAAATGGACCAGGAATATGTGGATGAGCCTCTGTGTGGGTGAACCTTGGCTGAAGCTTCCCTTTCAGCTGTGGAAGCTCACTCAGAAGCTTGCTAAGTGATTTTGAGCCAGTCACTATCTCTTACTTCACATTTTCCTGAAATAAATTGGGGGGGAAATCTGAAACATTGCTGTTATACATGTTGACAGCAGCAAGAATGTTTTATGCACAAAAATGGAAAAATACTTTATATTCTACGGAGGATGAATAGCTGGAAAAACTGACAGAACTAGAAGAGATGACTAAATTAACTGCTTTAATCAAAGAACAACAACTTGTTTTTACTTGGAAACCACCACTTTATTTGTGCTTGAGATGGGGGAAAAAATGAAATGTTAACTTTTGGGTTTGCTGATTAGATAGGTTTCTAGTTATAGAAATGGCTAGTACATACTAAGTATGCCAAAGTGAAAAGGTACTGTAATGTTATTATGTTATTCTACTGCACTAAGAATCAGAAATCAATGCTTTTCTTTCTTTTTTCATCTCTCCATCCTACACTTCTTTTTCTTCTCTTTTCCTTCTCCTTTTCCTGTTATTTTCATTTCATTTCTCTTTGCATTTCATATCTTGATAAGCTTTAAAAAGGAATATTGTGTTGGATAAATTTGCAAAAGATCTCTCTCTCTCTGTGTGTATATATGTATGTGTGTATGTGTATGTGTATACACACGCTGCATACACACACACACACGCACGCACATACAATGCACAGTATATTTGTTATATATTTAATGTATGACTTGGGAATCACCCAAAGATCATGAACCCAGAGTTTATATTTTAAATAAATAAATGTCTGAGCATGTATTCTCCAAATATTTGTTTATAAGCATAAGTTTACTATTGTCTTAATAACCAACCTGTGGGTTTTCTATTGACATCTTATTGATAACTGGGAACAAAATAGAATACACAGACTTTTAGCTTACTTCTTATTTTATTCTTTTAGTTTGAAAAATATGCAGATCTCTATAATTTTTGTTACAAGCATTATAGAGCTGAAAAGGCCACCTGAAGGATATTGAAACAGATTCAAAGCTAAGAGTTTTGGCTATAGTTCTCACACCATTTTTTACACATGCTTGCTAATGATTATTGTCGCAATACATGGATGAAATATTAGATGTTAAGCATATGCATATTAATTGTTCTGTTTTGCAAAAATTGTAGAAAGACAGTGACTAAGAAATACTTCCAATAGATTGGAAGAGAAAACAGACAAGGCAAAGCTAAGTCCTTAGTTCCAAAATGATACCATTTTAACTCCAAGGCTCCATCTATTTAGGTTCAGTAGCTCACAACATAGTTCATGCACAATGTGGGTGGATGAGGATATTTAAAATTGCAATTAAAAATCTATTCAATCTGCATGGCAGGAAAAATATTGAACATGGTACAGGAAGGCCAAGTAATTTAAAGCAGGCAAATCTTATTATCTATAATGTGTGCACTTGTCAAGAGGGAAAATGAAAGTGAATAAGAAAGAATTGCACACTATCATGATTGAGTTAACTCACAGATAGTGAAGAAGTTTCCTAGGAAACTGGTTAAAAAGAAAAGGAAGTAATTCTTGGATGTGGTAAAATGTTTCAGTTTAATAAAAGATCACTAAAAAATAACTTTAAAGTTCAAGGCAACATTTAAAAATGGAAAATCTTGAAAGCTATATACTATTAAAACTCTCACTGTCATGACTGGTAAAATAGTAGGCCAACCATTTTTTTGTAGGCCAACTCAACAATTTGAGTTACCTCAAATGGGCTAGTGTACAGAATTTATCCCATGTCCAGGTCTCATGACTCTGAAGGGCAGGGCAGGGCGGGGCAGGGCAGAGATTTATTTTTGATGGTCTTGCCAGGAAGCAGAAATCAGAAGTCACTCCCATTGCACTTTTTTGTCTATCCATGCTCATTCTGTTTAGGTAAGGAAATAGCTCTAAAACAATCATCCGATGCAGCACAGTCTGTTTATTGTGGACCAAATTGAGAAATCCAATGCTTCCCAATGTATTCAAAAGTAATACATGAAACATTTTAAAGCACTACTTGGGCTAGATTGTAAGAGGAGAAAACAAGCAAGTAAAAACATGTTGAAATTTGGCTTTTCCTTTGGTTCAAAGTATATATATATACATGTACATCAGTGGTGGAATTCAATTTTTTTTTACTGCTGGTTCTGTGGGCGTGGCTTGGTGGGCGTGGCTATGCTATCAGCCAATCAGAGGTGGTATTTGCATGTGTCGGCCAGTTCCCCAAATCAGTCAAAATTATTGCTACCACTTCTCTGGAACCTGTTGGAACTGGCTGAATACCACCTCTGATGTACATGCTTTTGTGTGTGTGTGTTTTGTCTCTCTCTCTGTGTGTGTGTGTGTGTGTGTGTGTGTGTGCGTGCGTGCATGCAAATGTACACATGGGAATATATTTCCTTGATGTTGTAGATGGATTTTTGTTGGACAATATTATTATCACCTATTTCTCAAAGATTTGTGAACATTGTCATTACTAATTTCTGTTATTTAGCAATTTGAATTTGTTAACATTTGCATGATGATTCCATTTAAATGTTCAATTCATTTTGAACATAAACAAGATGCCACTAGATCTCCCAAACTGCAGATGCCTTGGAAGGATGGAAATGGGACAATAGTTATCTACAATCATTGAGTCCAAAGATGGCCTCTCTCCTTCAACAACTGACACCATAGCACCAACCCAACCACAGGTCACCTCCTTGGCCTCTTTTACAATGAAGATAGACTCTGAGTCCAATAAACAGGTGACCACATTGAAAGCACAGAGAAACTTGCCCACTTCTGTGGACGAAACTCATCACATATCACAACAAAGGGTTCAAGGCACCCCTTTAAACTTCTTACCCTTATTCCCTCTGAAGTTCTCATCAATTCCACCTGACCAAATCTTCTTTGTTGTCCCATACTTCTTGACCCATTCAGTGTAGATACAATTTTATAAGAGGAATTAATGGTTTTCAGGATAGTGGATAATAACAAAAGAATCAGTAATACATTCTGAGAGTAAGAAGGGAATAAAAGTGCATGTACATTTATCTTCCCAACTGACACACTTTAAATATGATCCAAATATTTTCTACGTATTTATAAATGTAAATTAAGTAAACATGGCAATATAAGAAATCCTTATCATGTTCAATCCTGAATCATTCACTAAACATTTCATCTTACTCATGTTTTTAAATTTCGTTGCTTTAATAAATTAGGGAAAATTTTAAAAAAAATTAAAAATCCAAATAACAAGTTATAAGACATAAAAAATCAAATAGTTATCTATAAACAAAACATTAAACTTTAATTATATGGAATAATATTCAAAAGTCCTATCACTGCATCAATAAAATGCCAGTTCTTTAGCAGAAAGCAAACATACATAATCATCCATGGCTTTAAATCATATTATGCCCCATCTGTACATTAACAAATTCATGCATTAATAACTTCCATGTATTAATAAAGGTGTAGATGTTAAATAAAAACTAGACAAAAATAGTATATGCCTGGATCACGGATTGTTGTTGTTAGTTGCGAAGTCGTGTCCGACCCATTGCGACCCCATGCACAATGTTCCTCCAGGCCTTCCTGTC
>JANHFR010002182.1:42942-53560 GCA_032468015.1 Mimophis mahfalensis | reverse complement strand
ATTTGGTTCAGAATATTTTTTTCTTGTTTTCCTGCTCTAAAAACTGGGTGCGTCTTATGGTCTGAAAAATATGGTACTTTTTAATGGTAAGTATCTGAAATGTGTACTTGCAAGTTTTTGGATCAGTCCAGATGTCTCAGGGATGCATAGAAAATGGCTGCAAATGTGAATTTAGTATTCACTGTTACACTTTAATTGTGCATTCTAAAGATGTGAGTTATATATATTTGTTTAACCTCAGCAGGATATGAATTGTCTAGCATCTGGCACTCATGCAAGACTGTCATCTTCTCTCATTACAAAAAGATGAATTTATGAGTTGTTCAAACATCTACTTTAGCATAACATTCCAAGTTAAAGTGTTGTGCAAGTCAGTGAAAAATAAGAACTTAGAACCACAGTTAAATTCTTACGAGACCTCAAATAAACCAAACCGCTATTGCAAATTGTAATTTTTTAAAAAAATTCAGTAGATAAAGTAGCAGAAAAACATTAGTTTGGTTGTCAGCAGTGCTATTTTATTTTCCTAGAAAACTGGGATCATGAAGAAAATTCCAGTTGTAATCCTGTTGTACAATGTACATTAAGAATTTAAACATCACCATGACCTCTGCTGACAGCAAAAATGGATTGTTTTTTGCAAGACAAATGCTAGCTTCAAGTTAATCTTGCATTCATCCTTCTATAAAAATAAAGTTGACAAAGTTCTCTACTCAGAGTGACGTACAAATAATGGCACTTACATTTTTATAAAGAACCTATTTCATGGTAACTGTTTTTATGTTAAAGTCTGCATTAATGAAATGTATTTGTTAAAGCATTTTTCCTTCAAACTGCATGTAGATTAGGACAAAATGTACACCAAGATCTTATGTAGTTATAAATTTGTGACCAATTCAAAAATAATCCAGAAAATTGTGGGACCAGAATACTTTTGTAATAATATGGAGAGAAAATAATTCTTACCATTTACTTTTACCACAGAGATACTTTTTATCCATATAAATAAAAATATTTTTTTCATTGGGAAAGCACAATATTTGTAAATTACCATTGGGATGGAAATAAAAGCCTCCTGCTTTATGTATTGTAAGCATTGGTTCCTCTCCATGGGGCACAAAGTATTCTGTAGATCGGGGTCACCAACCTTTCAGACCTCAGGGACCACTAAATTCATAATTTTAAATCCTGCAGACCACTAGTATGATCTGCCTAATGACCTGCTGGTTGGGCATGGCTAGGTGGTCATGTGACTGGGTGGGCACGGCCAACTCGATGTCGCTCACATTGAGGAATGCTTCACTGGCCTCTACTCACCCCTCCATGGATTCCTACCTGGGTTCCTTAGGACCCCAAAAGGAAGCAGCTGTTGGAGCTAAGCAGCCACCAGGAGAAAGAGTTGGCAAAACAGCTGGCTCAGTTCAAACTGGATCTGATTGAGAAGGAAGCTCAGCAGAAGCACCTCACTGAGGACTATGAGGATAGGCTTTCCAAGCTGAGAGAAGACCTGTAGGAGTGCAAGGCCAGGTACCGGCACCTGAAGGCTCAGTGGGCTGAGATGGTCAGCCAGTTCCAGGCCATGATGCAGTCCCACTGGAATGAGGTCTTCCGGCTCTTCGCCATCAGAAGCACTTCCCTCCAGCCTTCGCCCAAAACCTCGCACCAGGAGGTTGAAGCAAACCCCAAGTCAGAAGTTCTGCCCCCCTCCGACCCACACAAAGACCCCGAAGCGGGAGACTCTCTGCAATGAAACAAATGTTCATTGCACGTAACTGGCCCAGGGGGCATAGTTTGAGGACCCCTGATTTAGTGCAATATAAAAAATGCAAATAATTTTTCTGTGGACTATCAGTGACTGCTGCTGTAGATCATAGAAAAATGCACTGTCAAGCCAGGGGGGCTTTTCAGAATATACAGGTACAGTCTTGTCCAGACTATTTACTCAGATTCTTTTTAACCATTTTGACTTTCAGCTGCTCGTCTCATACTGAATGAATAAATGTGGCTAGGACAAAAATGAAATGTGATTAACATTAATTAAAAACTGAATCAAGCTGAATTCAATTTTAAGTTAAATTAATGCAGTTAATATAATTACTTCCTAGATAATTAATCATTTTCCCTTTTGTTCGCATTAAGAATACAGCTTGGTGAACAAATTTTGGCTAAGCCCTCATGAGACTTTCAGGAGATGCACATAACGAGTGTTTTGTAATTTAAGTTTTGTTGCTTTTACTAGCTCCCTCAGTGGCACAAAGGTGGGATATAAATGGCATATCACGTATACAGAAATGATTGAAGAGACCTTTAAATGAGCAAACCTAGTAATTTGACTTGGGGAAACTGCTACTGTTTTTATATTTATAATTCAGAATGTTAGAGAGCAGACCAGCTAATTTGTAACTGTGTAAATAAATAACTGCACACTGAAGAGTTTGAAAGCATGCAAATGCAAGTGGATCAGTAGATCACTTTGGTGAAAAGGTAACAGCATTCTGTGTGCGTCTGATATATAGCTATCCTGGCCACAGGACCATGGAAAATGTCTTCAGGTAATACTGGCTCTCTCAGCCAAGAAACGGAGATGACCCCCCGAGTCGGACAGGATTGGACAGGAAACGTTTACTTTTATTTAAATAACACATTTACAGAATTATAGAATACCAGACTTAAAATGGATCTTTGGGTCTTCTAGTCCAACTCCAACTTCCTACTCGCAGAAGACCTGGCCTAGACCATTCCGGGCAAATGGCTGCCCAATCTCTTTAAAATCTCCAGTGATGGAGCACCCACAAGCCTTTCCACTGATTTAGACTACTGAATGGCCACCTCCTTGCACAAGCCACTTTTCGGTTCCTTGCTGTGATTTGTTTCTCAACTATTTTGTCATCATGCTGCCATGCATAATTGTTCTTCAGAGTTAGTCAGAGAAAGTAAGGGCTGCTTCTAGTCATGTATTAGCAATGCATATTGTTTACAAAAACAGTCCTAGCATTTATGAAATAGAACCCATTTTGAAGCAGCAAAAACAAAAAGCACTGTTTTTCCACAAAGTGTCATTATATAACATGACATAAAATAGCCATGTTTTATCTTCTAAAACGTTAGGATGTGCAGGAAACCGAAATGAAGCAGTTGTTTTCTTTTCCATATGACTCCTGGCCAGAAGACTACCTTTATATATCCCTGAGACTGTAAATTAAAGCCAATAGAAGCAGTTAACTTCCAGTGCATTTGGTGTGGTCTACATTCATTTTCTAGTACTGAAAACAACATTTATCTTTATAAAAGTCTAAAGGATGCTGTCATAATACTGCCAAGGATTACCAGAGGACAAGATTTCTTGCTCAGTGTCTGGAAAGAAGGTAGGAGTATATTTTGCTTCCAGCAATGCTCACCAAACAAGTATTAATAAATGCAGAGAGGTGCAATCAAGGAGCTAGAAAATAATAAAAAAGAAAAATAAATAAATAAATAAATAAATAAATAAATAAATAAATAAATGTCCTAACTATTCACTACTGAATACCCGATAATGACATTTTAGGATATATTTCATGCTTGTATCACAGTAATATAACTTTGTAAACTTAGCGTCCCCAAACAAACGTGCCATCTTGCCCCAGGAATCCATTAAAAATTTACACAAACCCATTAAAAATCTAGAATCTCTTTATCTGAAATCTAGCTTGGTCATCTGAACAGAACTGCTAAAATAATGAAAGGGTTCTTCAGCGTTCCTCAAACAACTTCCAAGTTCAGTGAAATAATTATTTCTACTATTGGCATGATATACATCTGAAAAAATTACGATAAAGGATCCAAGTGTGATATAGATCACTGACATTAATAATTGGAGAAAAGATTCACCTTATTTATATGTTTATTAGGACTTGTATTCCACTCCAATCCAGCAGTTCTCTGCTTTATGTACCATTTTACACCACACAGCTTAAAATTAAAAAACAAATAAACAAATAAAGTGGAGGAAAAACCTAGAACTTGCCCTCCAGGGTGGATTCCATTCTGAACTCACACTTAAAGAAGTGGGCTGCTACAAAGAAGACCTCCACTCCTGTGCCCTGGAAATGATCGTTCCTAAGGGAAGTCACAGATGAATCTACCCTTCTTGATGCAAATGGATGAAGCCACTTGATGCAGATGAGCTTGTAGATAACCTGTTACCAACCAGGTTAGAAAACAAACAATATAAATAAAGGAGGATATTTGTAGTTTAGGGTTGAAATGAGGGATCCTCTATGTTCTCTGAGCTTGCTTGTTTTCTTGCAGATGTTTCATTACCCTATCAAGGTATACTGATGACGTTACCTAGCTAGGGTAATGAAATGTCTGCAAGAAAACAAGCAAGTTCAGGGAACACCAAGGACTCATCAAAAGAAATAAAGCTCAACAAGGCCCAAATGGACGAAGTAAGTTCCTAAACAAAACCCTCATTAGCTAATATACTTAGTCACAGTGATGGAGTAGGTGCCAAAAGTAGGGTTCAACAGAAAGTCTACTAACTGAGAAGTAGTATCACATAATATTGGTCCAGTCATTAAAAGAGTTGAGGAAACAAAAAGTGAACCCAAAATATGCCAATTGCTTAAGTAATCAGGGGATTATGTGACTTCAGTCTTTTTAAATCCCACCTAAGGTGGCCAAAGAATCATCTTATAAAAGCAGTTGATACTAAATAGTATCTAAATACTATCTAAATAGTATCTAAATACTATCTAAATAGTATCTAAATACTATCTACCAGGCATTCACATTAACTATGGATCTATATTACTGGTGACACAAGATACATAAATTTTCCTAAAGGGTATTTAAATGTTATTATAGATCATGCATACTGACCCCATTCATAGAATCTGCACTGGATAGCAAGTGGCATTTCTACTTATAATCAGGCCCTTGGATATTGTCTTAAATGTGTGGAATTTCCCAGCCAGCACGGCCCTTGTTGAAAAGGCTATACTGCTGAAGGGCACCTAAACTATGGTGAAGGTTGAGTAGAGTTTGCACTGACACAGACTTCCAATTAGCTTTACACAAACATAGGTATAAACAGGCCATTCATGGACTCTTTTTCCATGCAGTGTGGTTCGACTAGGGGGTGAGAGGGGGAGCAGGAAGTACATTTATCTATTTAGCCTTTCCTATGGTGCAGATTCAACCTCTGAAGTAAGCCTGTTTGGCCTTTAAAATAGTAAATTTCAAAAGCAGTTTAGAATGATTAAAGCATCTCTTTAATAAGTCTGAATGATATCTCTAAAATGAAATACTTGTTTTTCTTGAATTAGATTACTGTAATGTACTGAGGTATGCTAGCACAGATTTATCAGTGTCCATAGGGACAGCTACAGACTGGGCAGGGCTTACCTCATCATACAATGCCTCTCATATTTTTTAGTCTCTCCCTGTGGATGTCACTACCCAGATTATTTTCAATCATTAAATGCTTTTCAATGACTGCATTAAGCTTGTGAATGTGATCTATTGGGCAATGGGAAAACTTTGAGATTGGAGATATAATCAGCACTTACAATGTGTCAACCGGTTTCTTTGAAATATTCTATATGTGTATAGTTTTTGCTTTTTGACATATCTGTTAAAGTTTTCCAGACCTCTTTCAGCAAATAGGTCTACTAATAAGTAATTCCCATTGAATTATATGGGGGTTGCTCCCAAGTAAGTGAGAATAAGGTTGCAAACTTACTACAGTTAAACACAATTATTGTATTAGTAGTTTGTTAGGCTTAAGAAACAAGAATGACATGTGGAGTTACTTATGAAGAGTTTCTTATTGTTGCTAATCTACAGACAGAACCTTACCAGACTAAAGCAATTATCTTATATACTGTATCTTGGTCTCTTCCTGCCTACCAGGCATTCCAAGTTCCACTATCTCTTTGCTTCTGAATCTCCAGAATACATTCCACCATATTAAGGTTGTGGGGTTTGTTTGTTTTTTTGCATTTTATCTATAATAATGCATGAAGGTGAATTGTGAAGAAAAAGTAGAAAAACAAAAATATAATAATCCTGAAATAAATATTGGCTGCACATGCAAAACAATCTAGTTTGACACCCTTATGATGCACAGAGCAAGTTATTATTTAAGGGGAAAACTCTGCTGCTTAAATCCTAAGGTCTTAAATTCTCCAAAGAACAGTTAGCTATCTTTTTACATTAGAATGAAAAAGCTTTCACATTTCTTTCAGTGTATCAGTATGACATTAAAGCTATAGTAGTGGAACTAACTTGGTCTTCTTAATATGAAAAGGGTTTCACTAAAACTGTTTAGGCTTTACTGTTTAAATCCCACTTTGCAGTTGTTTCAATTTCACCAACTACAGTCTTATAAAAATATAGTAATGCCAAACATTAACTATCATGTTTACAGCACCTGTTTCCCAGGAAAAAACAATCATGCAAAAAGCTGTGCTTTTTGTGCTATGATCCTGAGTTATCTGGATAACCAGATACATCTGCAGATTCCAGGGTTTTTTTCAGAATGAAAACAACAAGCACTGCAATGTGAAGCAGGGTTCATCCAATAGACACACATGTGATATTGTGACACATCTAAAAAGAGTTATAGTAGAACTTGGATTGTGTTTTTGTGAGTTCCATATTTTGCTGCCTCCTCCCGAACTCCCATAGCAGATTTTGAAATAGTTAGATTAACGGCAATAAATTTTGAGTTACATTATCTAATTTTTTTTGTAAGGGTTGAAAAGAGGTGGATGTATTAAGTCTACAAGAAGTTTAATAAATACTGACAATTTAACCCTCAAAATGAAAAAAAAACCAACCCAAACCCTGATAAAATACCAGCCCCACCTCTAGACATCATAACACATTGCCCTACATAGGAGAGTAAAGAGGATAAGTTGTGGAAAACAAAAAAAAAGTTCCCTGGCTTGAAAAAAACCATTTTCACTATTTTAACGATGACATTTCTAGGACACTATACTGTACTTAATTTTAGGTAATTACTGAGTGTACATCTAATCAAGCTGTAATATTTTTAGGAAAACTACAGAAAGCATCATTACAAAAATACCAATAAAAATAAAATGATTTACTTAAAGTATGTAAGTTAAATCAGAATTAATAAAACATTTAAAATTAAGGATGATTTTAGATAACTTTTAAGGAATCAGGAAAATCAATTGTTATGTTATAGTTCAGACTTTTTAAACTTTTACACCGTATCTGCAAATAGATTACATGTAACAGCAATAAATGCTCTTCGCAGAGGTTAAAGGTAGGCAGTACTGGATTTAACCTGCTTTATTCATGCTGTCACATATAATGAATTACAGGTAGTCATTGATTTACAACCATTCATTTAGTGATCATTCAGTTACAACGGCACTGAAAAAGGTGATTTCTTTACACTAATGACTATTGATCATTGCGTGGTCACATGATCAAAAGTTAAATGCTTGGCAAATTGCAGATATTTATGATGGTTGCAGTGTCCCTGGTTCATGTGATCGTATTTGCAACCTTCTGGCAAGCAAAATCAATCGGGAAGCCAGATTCATTTAACAATTGTGTTATTAGGTGCAGCGATTCACTTAATTGTGGCCAGAAAGGTTGTAAAATGGGGCAAAACTCATTTGTCTTGCTTAGCAATGGAAATATTGGACTCAGTTGTGGTCATAAATCAAGGACTACCTGTATTCCATCTTTCTTAGGACAAGGCATTGTCTTAAATATGGAATCTTTATATTTTAAATATGATACACACATATACCCTATTTCATTTTTTAAAATTTTCCCTCTTTCATTTTCACTAAACGGTACATATATACAGATATACATATACGTATGTATATGAAGTATATGAAGTAAAATAATCACCTCAATACTTGCAGCACAGTCAGGTGTCATTACAGTATCAGCGATTCTGAAAACTAAAAAAATACACCAACCATTTATTATGCATATTTTGCTGCTCCCAGAAACCATGACAAATTAGGAAATCAACAAGCAAATGTATCATCAAAAGGTAAAGAAAGTTTTTTAAAAAGATATGATAGCATGAAGATATACATTAACAATTTTAGAAACTTGCTATGAAAAATCAGATATGTAATTGCAACATTTATGTCTTTATAGGTACAATCAAAGCCTGCTGTGCTTATGTTTCAAACGTCTTATATGTTGATGACATTTTCATTTTTACCACCACCAGCTGGATTAAATCATCCTAGGTTTCATGCGATCATGGCTATTTCCATATCAGTAAAATCAGTACGTTATTATAGTTCTGGAAAAACAGAAGCTGAATACCGAGCTGTCTGAAAATCTGATTGAGAAATCTCACGCTTAGCAGCCATTCAGATGTTTGTAATGCAGATATGCCTAATAATTGAACCCTTTTTATTTCTGTATATTGGATGGCTAAGCAAGTGCAGGTGGTCCTCGACTTACAACATTGAGCCAAAAATTTCTATTAAGTGAGACTTTTGTTAAGTGAGTTTTGCTCCATTTTATGACCTTTCTTGCCATACTTGTTAAGTGAATCAGTGTCATCTCTAATGGCAACAGATACAGTTGGGGAAGGAGTGCATGAAGAACCCAATTAACCCAGTTGGCCAGTGTGACCTGTGACACTTGGGGATGGGGTTATTTCCTCGTTCAATTGTACTGTAACCGTGGGAATGGTTTAGGTTTGGTTTAATATCAAGGCTCTGACTAATGAACTCAAGCAAATCAGATCTCTGAGACTTGGCTCCTTCTTTAATGAATACATCATATCGGCACAGCTTCAATGGAAAACCAAATCAAAATCTTTCCCGCTCTTACAGTATAATTAAACTAGGAAATAACCCCATCTCCAAGCATCACAGGTCATGTTGGCCAATTGGGTTAACTGGCAGGCTCTTCAGGAACTTCTTCCCCAACTTCATTGGTTGCCACTAGAGATGACCTTGGTTCTCATGAGAAAGCTCTTTTATTGTGTCTAGTAATGCATTCCAACCTCCTTCCCCACTTCCCCATGTGTGGCAACTGACAAACAGAAAGATGGTTGTGGCCAGGTTCAGTTCAACGTTAACACAGTGTATTTGTTAATAACATGGTTGTTAAGTGAATCTGGCTTCCCTATTGATTTTGCTTGTCCAAAGGTTGCAAAAGGTGATCACATGACTTTGGGACACAGCAATGGTCATAAGTATGAACCAGTTGCCAAGCATCACTTGATCATGGGGATGCTACAAAGGTCATAAGTGTGAAAATGGTCATAAGTCACTTTTTTCAGTACTGCTGTAACTTTGAACAGTCACAAAATGAACTGTTGTAATTTGAGGGCTATCTGTAGTCCAGAACATCCCTCTCCAAACTTAATGCTGCCCAAATCTCAAATAAGACATTGATACTCGTCAAAACTATATACAGTCAAACCCCAGGTGACTGTAATCCTTTCCGAGAATTTGGTCGTCACCCAATTTGGACGTCATAGGAAGCACGTGCATGTAACCAAAAAACAAAAAGATGCGGTGTGGAAGGGGAAATTGCCACAGATGTTTTGTTACCACCTGAGCACCCGTTTGTGACCAGAGATAAGGATTTTTGGTCGTCACCCCAGTTGGCTGTGAATAGAAGCGTTCGTGACCCAAGGTTCAACTATAATGCTATCTTTGGTTGGGGAAAAGGCCAGCTTTTTCTGCCATAGTTCCCACCCTCAGAATATCCTCCCTCCAGAGATCAGATTGGCCCCAATCCTTCTGCTCCTTTGCAAAGCCCTAAAGATAGACCCAGCCCTTGGGCCCTGAATTCATGAAAAGCCAACATACTAGGTTGTGTTAGAGATTGCTGTGCATTTCTTAGCTGTTCTATATTTTAGTTTTTACAGTTGTAATACCTTTACTTTTGATTTGAAATATTGTTAATCATTTATTTAGTCAGAATTGACTAAATAAATAAATCTTCAGTTATCTTTATAAAATATAAAACCACATATTTTAAAACACAGAGTGTTGATTTTACTGGCTATGAGCTGGTGGTAAAATTTAGGAAAGATACTCAACTTAGCTAAAATCACTCATGCCCTGCTGCTCAGGAAACAATGTCTAAAATTTTCCACAGCTCTCTATAGTATGCTCAAATGATTGTGTTGTTCTTTGAAATAAACCACTTATGTCTTGTTGTTGTTTATGATGATGATCTTCTTTATCATTCTATGCTTTGCAGCAGAACCATACACCCAGTCTCATAGTCTGTTTTCTGGGGAGCGAATTGTGGAAATGTTTGAAGCACGTAGTAGACAGGAGGCTCTGTTAAGGCGGGGACAGTTGGAGGTTAGGGAAAATTGTTGATATTGGGTATGATTTAGAGTATAATATGAAATGTTTGATGGTTGGGGAATGGTATTACATAGATATTGATTTGGATTAATATTTAGTGATGATATCTTATAAGTTATAAATATAGAAATAATGAGGTTCTGGTTACGGATAATGGATGGATTTTGAAATGTGTATTATTAATTTTTAAACTTTATTTCATATGGGGATAGGAAGGATAAGGGGAGAGGGATTACACTGGTGTTTTATCTTTTTGGTATTATTTGAAATTATTATAATGTGTTTAGGAA
>JANHFR010002182.1:23442-34944 GCA_032468015.1 Mimophis mahfalensis | reverse complement strand
ACAAATCAATGTGCTTAGCAATAGCCTTCATTCTTTGTATATGCCTGCTTATTAGCGGCATTTTTACAAAGTCAGCTGATTGCCCCCAACAATCGGGTCCTCAATTTACCTACCTCGAAAGGATGGAAGGCTGAGTCAGCCTTGAGTCTGGTGAGATTCGAACATGCCTTAATTACAGGCTAGCTGACTGCTAGACTAAGTCCTAACAGCCTGCTCCACCAAGGTTTCCTTACACTTGCAGAAATTGCAAAGCTGATCTGTTTGGGGGAAGGGAAGAGAGGGACAAAAAGACCTTTTTTTAAGACTGGAAGCCTTAAATCATGTATGTCAAACTCACGGAGTCATGTTGCTGTCACATGATGTATCAGGACCTTTTTCCCCTTTGCAGGAGTGGGTGTGCATGACCTATGTGTGACGCATCCTGCCACAGGCTGCCAGATTGACACCTCTGCCTTAAATGATTACTGAAAGAAGAAATGGCTTGGCCAATGATTTATAGATTTGGGGATTAAGGGCTAAAGAGGGAGGGAAGGAGTAAGATGGTAATTGAAGGAAGAACAGAATTGAAAATTCTTTGTTTTATTTTTATCATTTTTCTTTTTTCTGTTTCCCCCTTTTTCTTCCACTTCCATTGTATTATAAAATGTGAGATACATATTTAATTTTATATATATAAAATTAAAGAATACAACTAAACTAAAGCTTATGGAAACATACCTGTTTTGATAGAAAAATTCTTTAGAGCTAATATAGTCTGTAGATAGAAGGAACACACAGGTTCAGGAGTGCTAGCAGTGTGCAAAGTTGTTTTATATGGTAGTAAAGCACATATGGACCTCAATGCAAAACAGTAAAATCCCAAACTATCAGAACATGCATCTTCTTTTGTGTATATTCCAGCTTGTTTCTTCCAGGACAAATTCCAAGCCTTGATTTATTGGAATTGATATCCACAGAAGAAAATGTTCTAGCACTTCATCTGATATTAAGTTATTATAAACAAAGAGAAAAGAAGCTTATAGTACTTCTCAGTTGATCCAGTAGTAGATGATGATGATAATGAGCCACAGGCAGCGTAGCTAAGATCATGTGGTCAACTTGGTGATAATAAAACCGATAGGTTATTGTAAAGGATTCTCTTCTGCTTGTCAGTTAGTATGAGATGTTCCATCAGAGGTTTCACATGCTTCTTTACATGAGGCTGATTAGTCAATAGTGACTGAGCAGGTTTAAGAAAGTTTGGTTTGAAAGAGATCATTGCTCTTACGTTCTTTTCTCCATTTTGCCACAGGAGCTGATGCTGCTGTAGGGAACGTTCTCCTGGATAGCCAGCCATGATTGCCACTGGAGGCCTCTTGAGGATCTCAGCCAGAAAACAGGATCCCTTACGGCCTCAAGGCCAAGTCTCCAAACACAAGCGCAAAGCAAAAAAAAAACTCAAGAATGATGTGGTGGTGGTGAAGGGCAAGCTCAAAATCTGCTCCCTCTCTGGCCTCATTGCTGTCTGTGGCATTCTAGTGCTGCTTGTGGGGATTGCCTTGGCTGTGGTTGGCTACTGGCCCAAACCCCTTTATAGGACAGGGGGCCTTGGTCACAGCCCATTATTGCAATCATATGGGAATGCCCCTGAAAGCCACACCAAGAACTACACACAAGAAACAAGAGAACCTTACCTAGAAGGCATCAATTCTTCTTTCTCTGGCAACCAGAAAGCACTTTCTCCATCTCTGCCTGCCCCCTCGTCACCCTCCGGCTCAACAAATTTGCTTTTCCATCTTTTCTCTAGATACTTGCATTCAGACAAGCTCAAAGTACTTGGGCCCCTCATCATGGGTATTGGCATCTTCCTCTTCATTTGTGCCAATGCAGTGCTGCATGAGAATCGTGACAAGAAGACTAAAGTTATCAATCTGAGGGACCTCTACTCCACTGTCATAGATGCACACAGTCTTCGGCCAAAGGATGGGGCTCCCTCTGCTGTCCCAATAAATGGTTTTGTTAACTGTGTGCAGTCTCGTGGGCTGGACTTGAAACCTGGCAGCAGCTCAGGAGGAGAAGCCTTAGGAGCCACTGCCATGCTTACCAAGAATACCTGGCACCCATCTGTGAGTGCACCCCTCTCCCCTCCTGACTTGGCTTCCTCACCTCGCTGCTTTTCCACTTCTAGACAAGAGCAAATACCCAGCTTGGCTGATACCGTTTATAGCATCTATAAAGAAAGAGCTGCAATGGCCCAAAACGCCCGTAACCCATCTTGTACCCCCACAGACAGTTGGGACCAGCACAGCACTGCCAGTTCCATTGTGGGATCCTCCCTGAGCACCTTCACATTGCTACCACTGGCTCAGGGGGAAATGGCTGATAGAGACTATGACTGGCAGAGGCTGCTAGGTGAACGGGATGGCCGAGAAATTCCTAGGGGAGAATTTGAACTTAGTCTAAGAGATCTCAGGAGCAGCTACCTAGACACAGCGCAGGAACTGACAGTGTTGCCCAGGATGAACAAGCACAAAGTAGTGCTTCGACGCCAGAGCACAAGCTGCCTCCCTGATTCCAGGAGATCCCTGTTCCCTGAGCTCTCTCAGACATTGGGTAGTAGCACTGACCTTGACTCCAGTCTTTTAGCTAAAGCGTCATCCCCCAGCTACTCCAGATCCCTCGATTTGGGGGGTTCTCATCTGCCTACACCATCTGTGGATCAGAAAGGTTCCCAGAGCACTCAGTGTGATCAGTACAGAAGCAATAAGGGTTACACTCCACTGGAGGAGTCGGGCACCTCCTTGGAGTCTGTTGCCAATACCCCAGCCCATAAAGCACCTGAAGACTGTGAAGTCAGCTCCAGTGAGGAAGTTGGCTCCTCACAGAGCACCAGCAAGGAACAAACAGAGCAGCAGCCTTTGAAAATTCAGAGACAATACACAAATAAAGAGAAACTTTTCATGATCTCCAGATCAGATGCCATTGTTGGCCTGGAAGATGCAGATTTGGAAAACATTGGCATTTAAAGGTTGAAATAAATTGGAGACACACATCCTAAGCAACTTATAATCCTTGTGGATCTAGGAAACAGGCCAACATCCAAAGAGCTGAAGTAGGTTATCCTTGAATTGCTTGGTCAATTCTTATAGAAGTCTTCAGGAGAAGCACCTGCCAGGTGTTTGTTTGCATTGTAAGCCTCTTTTCTTTTCAAGCCAAATTGTAGTCCACAATGACTGTTCAGTAAATTCAATGGAATAACAGGAATAGAATGTTTGACAATAATTGTGCACTTTACTGATTTTTTAAAATTCGATTTGCCCATTTTCTTTCTATTTGTTTTTGCTATGGCATACCTGCATTCCCTTTCCCCATCTTTAGATAAAGGTGGTTTTCAAGCCAGCAAAAAGCATCTTTCTTTTAATGTTTTATTAGTACAGAACCCTGTTTTCAAAGACGAATACTAGGCAAAAGATGGCAGGTAAAAGCCTGCACTGTTTTTATTTCTGTAATAGTATTATCAGAAGAAAAAATGGGTAGCACTGTGGCCAGCTGAACAATCAGATTCCTAGATTCAAATAATGAGTACTTTATTGAGTATTATTGCACATGTATGAATTAACAGCATTAATAATCATTTTTAAATGAAATAAAATATGTTTACAATGACCAAACATATTCAGGTAGCATTTAATTTTTCTGCCCAATGCTTACAAAAGAAACCAAATTTTGTTTTCAGTATAAGAATTAGGGATTTTCTTAATCTTCATGGTGGAACAGAATATATCCTTAAGTATTTGCTCAGTTATAGAAGCAAAGTAAAATCTTTTTAATATAAGTGGGAAATCCTATTTTATGCATTATGGATCCCATAACTGGAGTTTAAAAATCTAAATGGCCAGTAGACAGCGTTAAATAAAATGTTCTGCAGCTGCCAGCTTCAACTCTTTGTTCAGATTTTTATAGCCCAATCGTATTTTAAGTATTTTTCATGTTTCACTATTGAAGAATCTGAAAATTAAGGCAAATCTGTTTCTTTAAAAACTGTAGGAAATACTACTATTTTTATGAGCTGGCTTAATATATTGTAAAATTGAGTATAAAATACCTTAATCTAATTATGGGAAGGATTTCTTTGCCAGATCAACCTCCCCTGAGAATAAGAGCAAATACATTGCTTTTGTGTACCATAATTGTTCCACAGTTTAAAATATTTATAACTTCCACATAATAATAGCCAAACGTTGATCCATAATGAGAAGATTTTGGATATAGTTTTGTTTACTGTAAAAGATTGCTTTTACAATAACTTTCGGCAGTAAAGATTGATTAGCCAATCCTAAAATGTTTATTTCAGCATCACCATGAAACCTGCTGCTTTCCAAATGACTGCCAGTCATAGTTAATACCTTAATTTGATCAGCCAACAGATAAATGTTGTGCTGCGCTGCGAGTCAACTAGTATCAATCAGCAGAACAAGATGATTCAGTGCCATTATAGTAATTATAAGGTATGGTGCAATGTGATCATTATAGCTCTTTAAACTTTAAATTTGACTTTAGAATGTATACTTCTCAGTGCATAGAAGTACAAAAGAAGCTGTATGCATATCAACCCTATCTGCAATTTAAAGCAGTTGCCTCTTTCTGGGATCTTATTCTTCTTCTTGCAATCTGTTGCCCCATGATCCTAGGAAAAGAGGCAGCTGCTTTAAAGGGCTGTAACACATACATAGCTTTGTATTTCCACATGTTTCAAATCACCATTTTGGAATCAAATCCAAAGCACTGCAGAGCTTTAATAATGTATGATGTCCATCTAGATCAGTACAAACAAATACATCTTATTTAAAAATTCAAAATAGTGTAGTTGAGATGCATCACAAATACCAGTCTTGGTTGTAGCCCTTGTCTGGATTGAGGTATTCCCAACTGCAATTTGCAGTACATTATGTTTCATTTAATCTAGCCATTATTTCCTCATCCCATCATTTTGCAGGAGGAAGCTGTTTAAACACTTTCTATACAGTGGAACCTTGGTTCATGACCACAATTGGTTCCATAACTTTGGTTGTGAACCAAGTTAGTTGTAAACTGAAACAAGTTTTCCCATTGGGTTGTATGGAAAAACAATTGACCTGTTCCAGACCCCTATGTACTCTATTGTTAAAGATTTTGAAGCACACAGGTACAGTACAGTACTGTAGCTAAATATGCCACAGAACACACAGTGTAACAGTAAAATCCTTCAATATAAACCACTGAGAAAACCATGAACAACAGAGAAAACTGTTCAATTGGTCGATTCTGAGAGAGAGAGGGGTTGCTGTTTTGTGGGAGATTCTGCCTCCGCGATGGAAGGATGTTCTCTTTCAGGTGTTTTCTCTCTTGTGATTTCTTTGTCCTCAGGAAGTTTGGTTGTAAACCAAGAATTTGGTTGTGAACAGAGTCAAACATTTACCGGTAGCTGATTTTTTGGTTGTAAACTGAATTGGTTGTGAACCGAAGTGTTTGTAAACCAAGGTTCCACTGTATTTCTTTCACTCTGGTCTGATAGTGAAGTAGAACAAATTATACATTTTGTTTTTAAAACTCTTAAGTGGGATGATTTGAGTTATATATGTGCCTGCCTGAATTCTGACATGATTATAGCTTTAGATTTTCAAATGGAAATTTCCCAGCATGTATTGAAAAATTATGTTATTGACATATAAACAGCATGCATTATCTATATCATTATTCTAGTTGCCGACAATCTAACGTGTTAGAAAATTACAAGTAGGAAAAAACCCTTCCATTTTTATAGATCTCCAGAAAACCTCATATTCAGCAGTTTCAATTTAGCTTAGGTGTTACCCCACATAATAAAGTTGGACAAAGCCTAATTCATATAATTCATTTAATTATGTAATCCATATTTTGTAAAATACCCATTTCTGCTAATTGGTCCATAAATGTGAGGTTTTGCTATAATGTCAACTTCAATTTCATGAGATTTACAAACTCTTTTCCTTTGTGAAGTGGTGTGAGAAGTAACATCTTAGGTCTCCAGCAATCAATACCTGTATCTTTTGAGATCCTGTAGCAGCTATTTCAAATGTCAGAATTTGTGACAATACTGTTTTCATTTCCATTCCCACTTCCTTAAATGTTGGTCTATTCAAAAAAAGAGGGTGAGGAAATTGGTTGTACGTGGCATTTCTAAATTGGCTTTTCTGTTTAGAATTAGTATTAATTTTGTAACTCATGTGCAGCTGCATTGGCTGAACATGCATTATAGCAATATCTTTGACAGGGTATAAGAATCTGACAGGAACCACTGTTGAAGCCTATTCTGGATTTCTTAATAATTTGTCTGAGAGCACAGCAACTGGATCTTGTACCCATTTTCATTTTGTAGTAAGCCATTTTGAAGTGCTAAGAGAAATTAAAGGGTAACTAGATTTCATCATGGTTTGGAAAATCAAAAACCAAAACAATACTTAAAAGCATGCTGGTTGATTCAAAGATATTTTGCACAAGTGTCCTTCAAGTCATGAATTAGCCTGAGTCCCAGAAGGATATCTGGATAAAATCAGATCCTGTAGCAGCTATTCGAAGTGTCAGAATGTGTGACAATACAGTTTTAATTTCGATTCCCACTTCCTTAAGTGTTGGCTTAGTTAAAAAAAAAATGGGGGAGGGGATGTAGGTTGGTTGGGCATTTCTAAATTGGCTTTTCTATTTATAATGAGTATTAATTTTGTAATCTATGCACAATTGCATTGGCTGAACATGCATTATAGCAATATCTTTGACAGGGCATAAGAATCTTACCTTGACAGGAACCGCTACTGACACCTATTCAGGATTTTTTAATAAGTTATCTGAGAGTAGAGCAGCTGAATTTTGCACCCAAGATGCAGTTGCAAGATCTTGTGTGAAAATGAAGGGCAAGTTCAAATTGATTGTGTTAGAGGTAGCAATAGCAATAGTATTTAGACCAGCGGTTGTCAACCTGTGGGTCGTGACCTCTTTGGGGATCGCACAACCGTTTCACAGGGGTCGCTGGCTTGGTTCAGCTGGCCCGCCGACCTGCCACCCCCTCCCTTTTTTTAAAGCTCTGCTGATTTGTGCGGCAGAACTAGCAGCCGCGCAATCAGCAAAGCTTTACTTTTGGAGCCAAGGGAACAAACACATTGTTCCTGTCTATTTCTGCTGTATTTCTGCATTGCTGCTTCCTACAGCAGAAATAGACAGGAACAGTGCGCGTTCCCTTAGCTCCAAAAGCTGCCTGCATGCATGCGCAGAAACTGGGTGTTGCAGCATTGCACATTTGGAGCCGAGGGAACAAACGCTCTGTTCCTGTCTATTTCTGCTATAGGAAGCAGAGCAGCAGAAATAGACAGGAACAGCGTGTGTTCCTTCGGCTCCAAAAGCTGCGTGCGAGAAGCTGGGGGTCGTGGCAATTGTGCGTGCAATGCTGTGACATCCAGGGGGTCGCTCCCTTACAAAGGTTGAGAACCACTGATTTAGACTTACATACCATTTTACAGTGCTTTACGGCCTTCTTTAAGCAGTTTACAGAGTCAGCATATTTCCCCCAACAATTTGGGTCCTGGGGTTCCAACAATTTACCCACCTCGGAAGGATGGAAGGCTGAGTCAACCTTGAGGTTGGTGAGATTCGAATTGCCAAATTGTAGACAGCCGGCAGCCAACAGAAGTAGCCTACAGTACTGCAATCTAACCACTGTGCTGTGGTATTTCAGTGATGGTTCACCTCTGGAAGGAAAATAATTGAATAATCAAAGTTTCTTTAATAGTTTCTTCTTCCACTAAGGTATAATTATCTGCATGCAGCTAACATGAGAATGACTTAAATTTTCTTAACGAAGTAGATTTTGCAATCATTTCTTTTGGTATTAATTACCAGATACTAAATGGGACACAATGGAGCAATACAACAATGTTTATTTACTAGGGCTGTACAGCAATTCTGAATGCACAATAGTGTTCAGATATCCAGGAGTGGACCTCTTCTGTCAGCTGCTCCTAAAACCAACATGTTCTTTTTTGGGATTGCACATGATTCTTTTCTGGAAAAAGGGATAGCTGTTTTTTAGGAATTGCAGATAGGATCTTTGTTCATATCCTACACACCCCTTTGGCCTTTGAATCCCAAGCATTGGACAACTGAATAGTCCTATCCATAGAAATTTAATGGCAATGAACCAGAAATGATGTCTTTTGTCACTATAATTAAGTCATACGTCTAAAAATAAAAGCTGTACTGATGGATTGATTTAAAGATGAAACCTGCCAAGAGAGTCACTGTGTGATTCAGCTCAAAGCTAAAGGGTGTTTGTGTTTAAACAATAGCCAATATTCCTACAACAATTGAGCGCTCATATCCTATTTTCTCAGAAATGACTTTGCTTTTATTGGGAACTAGGGATTTCACCGATGTTGCACTATGATGCAGATAGTTCCATCTGTCTCAGGGAGCAATACTGTGTAATGCCAGTATTACATTTTGGTTTTTTTCCTTTTTCTAAATAATGCTATAAAGAATATCATTTAGGGATCAAAATTACCTGGTTCAACATGGAAGGGTACAATACAGATACTTTTACACAGGTCTGAGAACTTCTTTCAAAAGTACTTTGTTGAAGTACGTGTTTTAGCTTTGCTCACTAGTGAGCCTGATGGTGGGAGCAGGTGGATGTTGTTCAGCTGATGGGCCATATATCTCCCTCCTTGCTCCGATATTTAGACAGAACATACTTAATCTACAAGGTCATAAATGCCACAGAGGTATAGCAAGGCACAAGCATTTCTCTGCCAGAGCAGACATATTTTCATGTCACAACATCATTTATTAGTAGTAATAGGAGCTGGAGTGTATGCTGTAAGTGTAAATGTTGGTGGAATCCTCTGTCAAGGACCAAATATGGGTTCATATTGTGGAGAAAATGTATAAATATTTATCTGACTAGCACATATGTGTTAAGCATAGTATGTGTCTTAAATCAGCTGCTCTTGTCTCCATTCCTGGGCAATGTTAACTGTTAACGCCCAGCATACCTTAGCCCAGGATGCTGATGGAAAAGCCAAAAGCTACAAACAGCAATATCTAGTAAGTCACACACATCCCTCTCCTTGACATACCCTATCAACCATTTGACTCATGTAGTAGCCATCCTGTGAATAGTAGTTATGCCAGTAAAACATAACATCCGTTTGAGTGGGTAACCATCAATCCAAAGGGCAGCTTCTCCTGTTCGTTTAATTCCTAACTGGATAGGACCAAACACTGTGCCACACTTTTCTCACAAGTGGTCTTCTGCAAAAGAAAGCTATGCTTTTATGCCTTACTCTCAGGAAACGTGACCATTTAGTTTAAAATATCTATTGGTGATTTTTAAGCATGTTTTTATTGGTGGAGGTGGTGGGGAGCAATGTGTTTTTCATGCTTGACAATCTTTCCATCGTCATGAAACCTTCCTGACTTGTGATGCTCAAGGAAAGCCCCATTCTTTTTTCAGTGCGATTAAAGTGGTAGGAGAGATCATGCTCAGAGAAAGGTGAGGTCACATCAAATAATACTGCCTATTGTCCAATTTGAAATGTTTAACATCAAGTAGTTAAAATGCATTCATGCGATGTTTCTTGTTTATCTTGTTTCTCTCTTTTTTCTTTCTGAAACAAGCCCCTATCAGCTTGCAGATTCTTCATACGTTACTTCTTGTTGGATATGTGAGAAGATCTACAGAACACAAGGGGGAAAAAAGGCTTCAAACTTTTAACTTGTACTAAGAAACAAATGGAGATCCAGTTTGGTATAGTGGTTGAAGGACCAGGGTAGAAACCAAGAGACTTTTGAGTCCTAGCTGTACCTTAGACTGGCCAGCTGGATGACCTTTGCTCAGTCATCTCTCAGTCCAAGGAAGCAAGCAATGACAATCCACTTCTGAAAACCTTGCCAAGAAAGCCACAAGGACTAGTCTAGCTATCACCAGGAGTCAACATTGATTTGAAGGCATCAAACAAAAAAAGTATACAATTTCTTGCCACATTACTCTCATTCATTTTCCAAACAACATAGAGGGTAAAATAATTAACCCTAACCCTATTGTTTCCAGAAAAAAAAAGAGAAAAGTTGAAAATATTTTTAATTACGCAATTGCTTATATGTTAATAATGTATTTGATAACTACGCCTTTAAAATCATCAGATGTATGCAAGTAATACCAAATAAAAAAAAAAACTTAGGAAAAAAAAATGCTCCCAACTTATTTGTGTTTGCTAAAGAATGACAAAAGGCTATATCTGTCCTTTTGAAACATAACTTCCAGCAAACCATGACTCAGAGCTTCAGCCTGAGGCCTGCAGATGATGCTCAAGATAAAAATATCTGGGCAAGATAGGTGGTAATCCTATGCTTACTCCAAAATAATGCCATTGAATTTAACGGGATTGAGATGACAAGTATGAAATCAAACATTTTTTTTTTATCTTTTCTGGGCACGGAGGAATATTTCCAGGTAGCATAATTACCCTTTTTGTATATATTTGGAAAATACTAAAGGAACCTTCATCAAGCACATTTATGTCACATCTTTTTATTTTACTAAGTGTCACTATTTTTTAAGCTGACAATTTATTGGCTAATCATTTGGATGATCAAATGAAAGGCAATGAATCTAAGTTAAAAAGCTGGAATGGCCCTTTCAGTTCAATGTCTTCAATGCAGGAATCCAATATCTATCCTGCTTCTGCTTGAAGTTACTCAATTATTTGACCTTCCATAATCTACTAGGACTCCTTGCAGTTAATGAATTCACATAACATGAAATATCCATGGTAAATATAAATTATGTATGAATTAATAAATAACCCCCCAAACCCATATAAAAAATGCAGACGGCAGCCACTAAATCTACAATCCCTCTGGAAGAATTCCACCTTCTGCAAGGAGCACTTTGATGGGGCCAGGATGCTGCCTGAGATTGTCAGAGATAATGTTAGCAGCACTGAGAGAACCAAAGAATCACTGGGTTAAGTTGGACAGTCATAGAAATTGATTTTTTTTTTAATTAAAAAATATTTCAATCCTAGAAGTGCTTACCTAGTCCATTGGTAAACTGAATATTAGAACTCTTTCTCCTAATCCAATAGATTTTTTTCTTCATGTCCTTAAAAAAGTGTGTGTGTGTGTGTGTGTGTGTGTGTGTGTGTATAACAGAAACGGCTGCCACAGCCTACCACACATGAGCCTGATGATGGTAAATGAGATTTCACTGAAACATTGCTACAACTTTAAAAGCACAACTATTTGTTTGTTTGTTTGTTTGTTTGTTTGGATTTTTATACCGCCCTTCTCCAACTATGAAGATGTGGGAAAATACCCGAACCAAGCATAATGCCATACACATAAATACCTATGAAAACATTAAAAAAAAAAATGTATTATATGGCTTGGGTCAGGGATATTTACAGGAACACCTGCTGCCGGCAACATCGTCCCACCGCCCGGTCCACTCCC
>JANHFR010002182.1:0-14084 GCA_032468015.1 Mimophis mahfalensis | reverse complement strand
TGGAATATGGAGTGAGTCTCCATCCCACACCATCACCCTTACCTTCTCAAGCCAGGTGAGGAGTGACAGGGAGGGGAGGGCAGGGGCCAGTCAGTGGTGGGAACAGCCAACAGGGAGCCGCAGCAGAGGGCCAAAAGAGCCACATGTGGCTCCATACCCACAGTTTGAAGACCCCTGTTCTAGCATAAAGTGTATTTTATTGGGATTTAGGACACAAGTTAATTTTTTCTTTGTTAGGAACAACTCCAGGCTGGACAAACGGTATTTATGTAACTTTTCTTTTAGCAATCAGCAGGCTTAGCTAGGCAACATTCTACAATTCATACAATTTTAAAGTTCTATGTTATAAAGTTATTTATCTACTTTATTTATTTACATTTATTTAATTATAAATATATATGTATGCATATGTATGTATATATCATCATCATTTTAGCCATTGTCTATCCACTGCAGGATGAAGGCCCATCTGCCATCAGTTCTTCTTGCTATGCAGCCATCTCGTTTCAATTTCAATTATTTTACTCTCTTAATGATATTGTATACTTTTGTTTGTTCTCTAATCTATGTGCAGGTCTTTCAATCTTGTCTTATACTGCCAACAATGGTTCTTTGTGCCACTCTTAGCTTCTGTATCCATTTTACTGTCCATGTTTCACTGTCATATGTTGTAGCAGGTAGCACACACTAATCAAAATCTTTTCTCTTCAGGAATAGGGGGAGGTTGTTCTTGGAAATTATGCTTAGTTTGACAAATGGCTGCCAATCAGATCAATTTCCTTTATTGTAACACCTCCCATTTGGATCCATTAGCCAAGTGGTCTATTACATCTAGTTCCTGTCAAAATATAATTTGTTTTCTTTCTTTGGTGAATTTGTAACCTAGCTCTTTCTCAAATCGTTTTGCTCTATTGCAAGATTTGGAAGTTATAAACATTATGGACTAAAATGAATAAACTGTCAAAAACATCATTTAATCTGCTACATCTATAGCAGTGACAAAAAATACTTTGTACAGTCAAAAATCTCTGATGAAGCTATCGATTTAATGAAAAAATGTTGGGCATTGAAGAATACTGGAAGTTTCGCAAATAAAAAAGAATACATTGAACTTTGCAAGACCATAAGAAAATGTATCCAAGAAGAAATGTGTCAATTTAATGTGCAGCTTGTGAAAAAGCCAATTTAAGATAACAGAGGGATTAATAGAACAAAATGCAAGTTTATACATTCAAGAAAGAATATTTTTGCATTAAAAAAGGATAGCTCTGTGTGTAGAACAAGACAGGAAATGTTAGAAATAATTGGAAAATTCTATTCAGAGCTATACAAAGATCAAGATCACCCAAAAGTAACAGCACCCACAAAACAGGAAATGCCAAATATTCTAGTAGAGGAAGTATTACACATCATAAAATCAATGAAAAATGGCAAAGCTTCAGGAAACAATTGTGTTATGACTGAAATGCTGAAAGCTGTTGGTCACAATTTATACAAGATGCTAGTAAAACTATACTCGAGATGCCTTAGAGAAGAAAAAAATGCACCTGATGCATGGAAAATTCCTGAAGTGATTCTTATACACAAGAAAGCGGTCAAGATGATTTAAAGAACCATCACCCAATAAGCCCTCTTTCAATCATCTATGAATTCATCTAATAGCAAAGTATATTGAGAGCAGTAAATGATGCACTGCCAAAAGAGCATGCAGAGTTCAGAAGTGGCTACAGCACAATGGTTCACATCCAGCTTCAGTGAGATGGCACAACGAATGCACCATGCACTTCTGCATGGCTTTCATTGACTACATAAAAGTTTTTGCCTCATTAAGGGCCAGGGTGGCACAGTGGTTAGAATGCAGTACTGCAGGCTACTTCTACTGATCGCTGGCTGCCAGCAGTTTGGCAGTTCGAGTCTCATTTGACTCAGCCTTCCATCCTTCCCAGGTTGATAAAATGAGGACCCAGATTGTTGGGGGCAATATGCCAACTCCGTAAAATGCTTAGAGAGGGCTGTAAAGCACTTGTGAAATAATATATAAGTGCTATGGGTGTTGCTATTGCTATTCCTGCAAGCAATAATTAAGGCATTGCTCAATCAAGGTGTAGACACTTACATAAACTTACTACAATTGATATATGAAAAAACAATGGCGACAATTTGCCTTAATGGTCTTAAAGTAGAAATCAACATAGAATAAGATGCATGGCAAGGCAATACAACATCACCTATCCTTTTCTCAGCCTGCCTTGAAGAAGTATTTTACAAACTTTACTGGGGAAAAGATGGAATAAAAATCAATGGCGCCTATCTAAATCACATACAATTTGAAGATGATGTTGTTCTCTTCTTACAAGACCCAAAAGAGCTACAAAGACATATACAAGAGTTGCACAAAGCAGGAGAACCATTTGGCTTAAAAATAAACCTGAAAAAGAGCCAGGTTATATATGTATAAACAAAACACTATAATGCAATTACAGATGGGGAAGGCAGGGGCAGGGGGGAGGTGAGATCAAATACCTTCATTGTAATATATCCCCATTGGGGCCCCAAGTTAACTGGCAGAGTCAGGTCTTCAAGCTCTTACAAAAGGTCAGGAGAGTTGCGGCTGACCTCACATTGGGGAGCAGGGGGACACAAGATGTTCCAGAGAGCAGGTGCAACAGCAGATAAGTACCTTTTCCTACATCTGACCAGCTGGAATAATTGGGCTGGCGATACTCACAGCATGCCTCCTCTACCAAAATGGGTGGAACAGGCCAAACCAGGTGGGTTGAGAGTGTCTCTTAGGTAGCCTGGACCTATGCCATGAAGGTCTTTAAAAGTGATTACCAACACTTTGAATTGAAGCTGAAAACAGACCAGAACCAATGCAGCTTGCAGAGCAGGGTGTTTTATGGGCCATTCTTGGGCCCCCAAGAACTGCCTGTACCACCAGTGGTAGCTTCCGAATGCCCTTCAAGGCCAACCCCTATAATTTATGTACTTTATTTTTCTTATTTATTTTTAGGTGCACCTAACCAATGATTGGGAAGTAGTACATCAAACATACACATTTTATAGAAAAGAAATTGTATAGGTTAAGTTATCCAGAACAGCTCATCAGCTTTTATATTTATGTCTATAATTGTTATGCCATCTTTCATTTTCCTAATTTATTCACTCATCTATAAGTTGATGTGATACTTCAATTTATTTTTCTCTGTCTCTTTTACACCAATTGGCAAATTTAATGAACTAAATAAACAAGTAAATGTACTATAATAGTTCTTATTGGCTAAAACAAACTTTATTATACTCAAGTTGGTTCATGTTCTTTTAACCAATAAGTACTATGTTTATGTTTAATGTTGCCAACTTTCTCTACTTAGCTTTTAGGAGGTAGACGATAATGACTTCTGAAGAATATAAACATGAAGATCATCACTAGTATTCTTATTTCAGTTATTATATAGCTTAGTATTTTGATGCAGTATATACATCTATAGATATTCTGATGATCATTTTGACTATTGTTTCTAAGCACACTAGCATCAGGACATAATGAAATTTGAACTGATTTTAATTTATACCATTTCTTAGGAAAATATGCTATTTATAGAGGAAAAGAACGAAACCATTTATATGAAATCCAGAAGAAAATTCCAGTTGTTTCAGTATAGTGCAGCACTCTGTCTGTGCACTAATCAGTGGGATGGCTTTACGAAGCTGGACATAAAGAAACAATCGTCCACTCCTGGTCAAAATTATTGGCAGCCATTAAAATTTTTGCCCTCCATGGATTTGTTTAATCTGCACCAATAAGCTATGTACCTGTGTTTGTTTCACACACTTAGTATAATTTTGTAGCTCATATTCTGATTCAACAGTTCACACTAAATTGCTAATCTCCTTTTAGGTATGTTTGCAATTGATTTACTGAGAAGCCACAATGTAATAAACTCCTTCAGATTTTTCTATTCCAGTATTAGAAACAATTTAGCCCATACTACACAGAACAGCTATTCTTTCCAGAGCATCCATCTTGTACACATCCATTAAAAAGTGCAAAATCCACTGATTATTGATTGGTTATCAGTACAAACCAAGCTGGGTCTAATACTGTGCGCAAAGCATCCATTAATGGACTGTGCCGACACTTGTAATATTAAAATCTGTTATAACATGTAAAGTTTTAGACTGACAAAATAGAGTCCAGAATAATGAAGAATTTTAGGAGTATATTGTGATATAAAAAAAGGCTGCTTCAGCTAATCTTTCAAGTATCTATTTGTCAGTTGCCTTGCATTTCCCATAAGAAAGTGAACTAGGCAGGATATTAGACTATGAGGATCATTTTATATAATTGTGCTATTTATTTATGAAAAATATATAACTGTAGGGAATCTGAATGAGTATGATAGTTTGCACCACATTTTTACTTTTACATATGATTTGATTATGTAATCTATTCAATTAGTATATTTTGCATTAATAAAAGTAAATAGAAACTTATAAAGAACACATTGTTTTGTCACATTGTCAATAAGTTGGTTTGGGTTCATGTTTAGCTATTGGAACTAAACCAACTTCCAAAGGTACATTTAGTCATCAGTCTTAAAAAATATATAGCCAACTCACATAAGTATTTCTTTAGCTTTTAATTGTATGGCACATTATTGTAAATAGTGGAAAAATTATTAATTATAAAATAACATAAAACTGTTGAAGATAGCAACTGAGTCCTTGCTCTAAGGCATATCTGATTCTTAGAATTCTTTATTTTTTACCTGCTACTATAATACTATGTATGTTATAAACACGTTTCTAATGGGAAATACTCAATTCCTATATACTTAATTTAAAATTGTAATTCAGAAGCATTATTCAGAAATACAGTGTTATTCTAAAATTATAACCAGTAGATGGCATCAGAATACTTCTTATAATTATAGCTGTTGACTGTTGTGTCTCCTTTTTTCCCCCCTTACAGGTTTCACATTTTTGGCAAAGCAGGAATGTTTCTTATTTATCTTAATAGCCCATGATTGCATTTCAGGCAACTGGTTTGCAACTGGTTTGCATTTATGACCAGTTACTGCATCCTGTGGTCCTGAGATATGCAATGTCCAGCAGATAATGGTAAAAAAAAAGAAAAAGAAAAACAAAACAATATCCACCATGGATATGCTCTGTTCACTTAACAGTGTAGTTTGCTTAACGATGCCATAGTTTTCTTAATGACTGCAGTAACTCACTTTACAACTTATGAGCTCTATGACTGAAATTCCAGGTTCCACTGGGGTCATAAGCTAAGGACTACCTCTAGGCCTTGCTGGAAACATCTTTACGCCACTGCATAAAGGATTTACTCACAGTTCCTTTAAATTACAAACAGCTAATTCCCACATCTGGAAATGACACCCAACATGACGCGTAGTTATCAGAATAGAATTATTGGCCAAGTGTGATTAGACACACAAAGAATTTGTCTCCAGTGCATAAGCTTTCAGTGTACACACAACAATAGTGATAGATCATTATCATAGTCCTTATAAAAATACATTCATCATAAAACATTAGATACCAAACTTAGTGATAGTCATGGATACTAAATAAGTTATCAGCATAAATCATACTAGGATACTAAATAAACAAGGTAAATCATAAGACACAAGCAACAAAGTTATAGTCATAAGAAGATAGCAAGATAGGTAACAGGGAAGATGAAAATAACGATGGTAATACTGCCTTTCTAGATAGTTTGACAGAGTTGTGGGAATTGTTTAGAAGAGTGATGGCATGGGGGGGAAATGTCCTTGTGTCTAATTGTTCTGACGTGCAGTGCCCTGTAGAGGTTGAAACCGTTTATGTCCAGGACTTGTGGGATCTGTAGATATTTTCACAGCCCTCTTTCTGGCGCATGCAGTATACAGGTCCTCAATGGAAGGACAGGCTGGTTGCAATTGTTTTTTGTGCAGTTCTAATTATCTGTTGAAATCTGTTTGTCTTGATTGGTTACAGTGCCAAAACAGACAGTTATAGAGGTGCAAATGATAATTCCTCTGTAGAATTGTATCAGCAGCTCCTTGGGCAGCCTGAACTTTCTGAGCTAGTGCTTTGTTGTGCTTTTTTGATGATGTATTTGATGTTAGGTGTCCATTTTAAGTCTTGAGATATTATAGAACCTAGATACTTGAACATCTCTACTGTTGATTCTGTGTTGTCAGGTACTGTGAGTAGTGGTAGTGTAGGAGGGCTTCTCCTAAAATCTACTATCATTCTACAATATTAAAGAGTATTTCTGGATCTGAGGTTATTGCTTTGATAACTACAACTCTCCATATTAAAAAATGTTAAAAAGTATAGAGTAATTTATTTTCCTAAATTTATGCAAGCTAAAAGTTGACCTAATTCCAAATTATTTCACATTCCAACATATCCAAAAATATAAATTTGGTCAATAAGGGATCATCAATATGATTAGGAATGTTGATACTTGAAGCCTAAAACATGCAGGTGAGTAGATTTATGTACAACATAGATTAAATAATTTTTTTTGTAATGTATATCTATTTACAGGAAATCTATAAATCATAAAATTGATTTAGGATGCATAAGCAGAATAGACAACCCTTTAGTACCTGAACAACACACAGAGTTCTGGGGAGGCATAGCATTTTATTCAAGTAAATAAGATCAAAGGTGGTTTTTCAAGAGGCAAATCTGAGCTGAAGAAGCTTCTTGGATGAGAAGCAAAACATCTTCAAAGAAAAACAGAAAGTCCAGTTGCCTCTTGAAAAAGCACCTTTGGGACAACCAGGACCTGGATATCTGAGAATCTCCATAGACATAAATAAGATCAAGTAAATAAGCCATAGTACCATAGTATGGTTTAATGAAAATGTCAAGTACATTTATCATTTCTAATGCAGTTACAATAATTATTTCAATATCTCAGTTCCCTGCCTATCCTTCTTTAGTGAGCCACTGACTTCCATGGTGAAAAGAAGGGACTCAGTAAAAGAAAGGAACTTAGTAAAAGAAAAAAAAGCAAGGGAACACATAAATTAATGTCTGTCTCAGGCTTGCTCTTTTCCTATAGAGGAGGAGACCTTTAAATGGGAAGGGGAGCAGTGATACCTGAGTGGGCATTTCAGGAAATTTCACTTGAAGAGATTTGGAAAGTCATATACAAAAATGAAATGTTTTATTCATTTTGAACTGCCAAAATGACTACTAGAAATAGCTTAAATGGGTTTCGGGGCATAGCTAGAGCAGCAGATAAAAATGCTAATTTAGGAATGTGAATGTGGGATGAAGTCTATGAGGATTTTCACTATATGCATTGATTTCTAGTATTCTGGGAGCAAAGACTAAAGAAATAAATGGGGAAACTGGAAATATTTCATGAAAATGCTTTTATACCTTACTGTTGCCTTGGACTGATCCTAAGTTTTTTTTTCCTGTATCCACATCTATTATTTATATGCAGGGATAGGTTAAACTAATTTTAGGACATCTAAAAAAATGATGTCCCAATTTTGCAGAAAATTATTTTATGTATAGCCAAAGTCTTGCAGATTCATTCTCTATAATAAAGAAATAGCCATTGTCTTTCCATTAAGTTTGCCACTGAAAACATTTCATCTCACTACACAAGACACAGAATAATTAGTTATTTTTGTAAACCACTGATGTTTTCTAGACTTGGCAGTACTTAGTATGCCAAAAAAAGGACATTGGTATTTGAAGAAATACCTAATACAACAAACAGCCAGAACTTTGAGGTAAAAAAACAGACTGACTTCTTCTGTGAATGTAGTCCATTAACCTCCCAATGGTTTATCATTTTTTTCCCTCTAGCGCAGGGGTCTCCAACCATGGCAACTTTAAGACTTGGTGACCCCTGCTCTAGTGTATTACATTGACCTTATAAAAATACACATGCAAAAAACCCAAGCCAGATATTGTTCTAGCAGGAAAATTGTAATCTAATCAAAACAATGTTTTATTTTAACTGTAAAGTGATAAAACTCTGATCCTTCATCCTTTCGCAGGATGAAGATTAGGCCAATCGTTAAAGATTAGGCCAATCACACCAATATCACATTTATATTGCAAAGTCCTGAACAGCACCTGATATAAACCATGCAATCAACTAAACAAGGTTTGAAGCCCTTCTGTTCAGAGTGAAAATTGCTCTGCATTGTATTTTGATTACGACATAACTGCAAAAGGAATGGCAGCTTATTGGTGCTGGCTTCAAAACCTTTTGCCCCAAAATAAGTCAATGATACAGTGAAAGACTGCAGCTTTTGCCTTCAAGGCGTGGCTTCCCAGCAATCTATAGAAAATTAAAATGATGCTTGCCCTATGGGATTATACTCTTTCAGAAGTCTTCTGGAAATAACTTTGATTCAGATCACATGTGCATGGAAGTTTTCAGCCCTTCTTTCTGTTGTACAGCTGGCGTAGCGTTTCGAATGTAGTATTGATTCTGACTGGTTCAAGGTTGACTCATCCTTCCATCCAAGATTGGCAAAATGGGGACCCAGATTGTTGGACGACAACATGCTAACTCTGTAAAATGCTTAGAGAGGGCTGTAAACAATGGTGGTATTCTGCTGGTTTGGGCAAACCAGTGACAAAAATTTGGGTTAGTTCGCAGAACTGGTAAATACCACCCCTGGCTGGCCCTGCCTATCTGCCCCCTCTCCCACCCTTTCCTTTTTTAATCTCAGCTGATTAGTGTGGCAGAACTAGTAGCCGCACTAATCAGCTGAGCTCCAGCTTTTGCAGCACAGGAAACATGCTGTTCCCATACATTTCTGCTCTCTGGAGCAGTGGAAGCTGCTTGTCTGGGCTCTGCAGCCTCTGCTGCTCTTGCTGGGACAGCAGATTACAATTTAGAACTGTCATCCACTGCTTTGGGTCTTCTAAGACCCATCCAGAAAGTGCTCCCTGAGAGAGATCACTTTCTGGATGGGTCTTAGAAGACCCAAAGTGGTGGCTGACAGCAGCGGAGGCTGCAGAGCCCAGAGAAACAGCTTCTGCTGCTCCGGAGAGCAGAAATGGATGGGAAGAGCGAGTTCCCTGTGATGCAAAAGCCATGCATGTGCATATATGCATGGAAGCTGTGCACATGCGCGTGCTCTTATTTTTGGCAAGCTGGTGGGATTATTGTAATTCCACCACTGGCTATAAAGCACTATGAAGTGCTGTTGCTATTCCATCTGAAAGGGACAGCCAAACAGCAATAAAAGGACTTTGTCTGATTATGGCTGTGCCAGATTTGTTTTTTTTAAAATGTGGGATTGGTGGGGAAAGCACATAAAATCCAGTTTTTGAGAACTGGGATGGAAAGGAACAGCATTTATAATAGCAAGAAAATGACCTACTTAATCCCATCTTCTTTTTTTAAAAAAACCATAGCTTCATCACCTGCTGTGATGTTCCAGGCAGCCACTAAGAGTACTTTCATTTCAGCATGTCTCCATTGCCATCCTTCTAGTCAATGCCATTTTTAGAAGCATGGTTATTTATTTAGAGGCTGAATGCAGTAATGCTGCTTTGCTCACAGAACAGTTTTTAAAATATCTTCCCTAATGAAAGAGGAACCAGCAGCACAACTTCTTCCAGAAAATGGACACCTTCCAGAACAATATTCAAGGTAGCACAGGAAAGGGCAGCGGAAAGCTCAAAGAATCACAACTCCTTCCGTTGAAATAACCATTAGATAAAAAATAATTATTCCTGCAGTTGGATGGGATTGAATCCAATAAAACCATTTTTCCCCTAATTCGAACTGGAAACACAATTTCTCTCTCACACTCTTAAAAAAAAAGATGGTTAAATTTAAAAGAATTACATTTTCATGCCACGTTCACATGTACTGTCTTTTTTTCATTCAGAACATTACATTATGGTATATAAAAAGCGATATATCACAAGGATGTAGACAGTTACAATTCTGTGTTTAATTTGCAGAAGAAAAACAAGGCCTAACTAGCTCCCAGTTTAGAACATCATCTGTTCAGTACTTTTACATGGAAAAATTATTAGATGAGATAGAAGAGAGAGGGAGGGGACTCAATATAATCTGCAACAAGGTGTCTTTTTTTCAGGTCCATACAATTACTTCTTTTATCAAAATACAGACCATGAATCATCCGTTCATTTTATTAATTTGTATCAGACTTTTCCCAGGCAAAGTGAGAATCTCAGCTTACCGAACACCAACCACTTATTCTGGAACCTGGCTTTTTTGGCAAGACTCATGACTCCGCAATATTAGATCCTTTAATGCAGGAAAAAAATGGAGGGGGGAAGGGAGGCAGAGAGGGAGAGAGAGATCTATATACCAGTATGTCAAATTAGAAGCCTAATATATACAGTATATGCCTATACTCCAGGATTCAAATTTTAGGTTTTCTCATCTGCTTTTTTGAGCAAAGGGGAAATTGTCTGTCCTCTTAATGTTCAAAAGACAGAGCTGAAAATCAATGGTTCCTAACTCATCAATTTTAATCCTTCCACTGTGTTAGAAATAGCAATGAAGTGAATAAAATTAGCAATTTATTTTCAGTGTGGCAATTCATAATAAATTGGATGTATTTTCATGATGAAAAAAGGCTAATCATAATGAAACACAAACCTGCAGCTTTAAATCTACCTATTTACCTTCCATCTCAGTGCAGGAGCTTTGGAGAGCTTTAGAAATGTCAGGTGTGGTTTAAAGTCTCTGCTGCTTGAGACATAAGTATTCATTTCCATAAAAGAGTTCAGTACCATTCCTGCAGAAAGGGGGTGAAAATGAAGCCATTTGTTGACAGCACATATGGATGTGGAATGAATTGGAAGCAGCGCCAACTAAAATGGGGACTTACTTGAAGCATCACATACTGAAACTTTTGAGAATGCAATTTGGAGAATGAAAGATAAAAGTAAAGTTGACATCTCATTGAACTTGTGATGTTTGTGGCTTACTTGGTCAGAATATGGGAAAAGCTGCCACTGTCTTTATTTCTTACACCGATCGGTGTAACCTGAGATTTTGTGGTGGTCTAATCTTATCTTTTTCAAAATAAGCCAAAATTCTCTGAATGTTTCTACTTAGTCTGGCTACAAGTAAAAGATTATTTGAACATTATGGGGTTTGGGGGCTACAAAGAGAAGTTTGTAACTCCTTGTAGTACAAGAGCTTCAGGCAGCCTAAGGGTTACAGAGATAATGGTCCATAATCCTCTCCTGTTCATAAAATATTAATTTAAACCATAGGAGATGGCAGAAGAAGACTAAGATCATGAAAGTTGAGCATTCCATCCATTAGTTTTCATAAAAATAAAAATTTCCAAGTCTGTTTTTTAAGGAACAAGATATACAGTAAGAAGTAGGGCTGACTTGGCTATCAGGTAGCCACTTCAACCTGCAGATTGTAGGGACCATGAAAGATCAGCAAATGTTAGTTATATAAATCTGTTGTTACTATATCTTTACTGCCAAGGATGGAAAGAGGCAGTTCTAAAATAACTTGACAAGCTTTGGCTACTATTACTCTTGTCTTGCTCAATACTTTTAGGGCAAAGGTCTTCAAGTGTGTCAAGCCCTAGATTTTACAGTCCAAGTGGTTCAATCTGTACATCTGCTTTTTTGTAGATGCCTAGGAATGGTAGTTGGTTATTTGTCTCCATTTCCATGGTGAATTTTATCTTGGGGTGCAGGCTGTTCAGGTGTGTTAGGAAGTTGTTTAGCTCATCTTTTCTGTGGGGCCAAATAATAAAGCCACAGTTTTGATTTGTGAATGGTGTTTTTCAGGGCTTTGGTTTCAAATTCTTCAATGAACAGGTTGGCAATGCTGAGTAACAATGGGGATCCCATTGGAGCTCCTTCTATTTGCTTCAGTGGCACCAAAACTGTGGCCAGAACAGAAACCTTCAAAAAAAAATAATCAGGGAAGCAACAGAGATAGAAAAAGGACAGACAGTATGAATAAGAGAGATGATGCCACCAGACTGTCAGACATTTGGAAGCCTGTCCTCACTGACAGAAGAATCTCCACACCACAGAGAATAAAAGGACCAGAGGACAAACCAACACTCCATGAGACCACCAGCTGAAATACACTCCAGCCAGCCACACAGCTGAAGCCAAGCCACCCTGAGAGCGAGAGCCGGGCACTCACTCGCAGCCAAGACGCACTAAAAGCCTCCAATACACAAACTACAATGTTGCCAGCCAACCAGAGCAGAAGAACACTACAGAACGGAAAAAATGTAACCAGAACACCAATCAGTCAAAGCACAGCCAATTCAAGGACCAATAAATACAGAACAAGACTCCCAGCCAACCAGGATGAGAAAAAAACAACTAATGAAAGCATGCTGACAGCACTAAATTTAAAATAGAAATGGCTACGACCACAAGACACACACAAAGAAGACAAACTAAAAGCACCAGCCTGATGATGGCAGATGGGATTCTGCCAAAACATTGCCACAACTTCAAAAGCACAACAATGAAGATGCGGAAAAAAACTGAAAACCACAAAATGCCTTACAAATGTGTGTGTTTGTGTGTTATTTGTAATTTTCCTTTAATTATCATACATACTTTTTACACACTGCTAGCTACAGGTGAGAGCTTTAATCTTTATTGTCTGATGATACAGACAAGGTGTTTTGCCTACTTTGGCTAATATAAGTTTGCTTGCCTCTTGCTCTTCATGGCTTATTGTATTTATTAAGAAGATATGCAGGAAGATTTGAATCCCTCCATTCAAAGAGTGGTACTATCTTAATTCTAGTAGATTATTATATGGCCATTTATGGAATAAAAGAAACTTAACTGGGCCTTGAAGATCTAAGATTAATGGCCAATATCTTTTTTCAGGATGAGGTCATCAAGCGGTGATGACTGATCAAATCCAGATTTCTAAATCCATTGCAATCACAGTTTCAACCTAATCTAGCCATTGAAACTGCTTGGATGACCATAGGATTGCCTTTACTGAGAGACAGAGGGAGATTTAATCTTAATAGTTTTCCCATACTTCTCAATAGCCTTCAATACCATTGACCATGGTATCCTTCTGGAGAGGTTATCTAAATCAAATGTGAGTAGAACAGTTCCACTCATATCTGGCTAGCAATATACAAAGTATGGTGCTTAGAATTTTCTGCTTGACCCTACTATGTTTACACTTGGGGGTTAAAAAGGTTCTATGTTATCCACCTTGCTATTCAATATTTATATTAAACTCCTGAATAAGAACATTCAAAAACTGAAAATAAAATGTCATCAACATGCTGATAATACTTAAATTTATCTCTGCTTTTCATCAGATTTAGGTGAGGCAAAGGAATTGCTGAATTGCCTGGCTACAATAATGGACTGAATAAGAGCCAACAAACTGAAGGTCAGTCGAGACAGACAGAAATGCTGATGATGATGATGCTATTTATCTGACCGGGTTAATAGAAATCAACCTGCTCTGGACTTCTATCCCCAAAAGATCAAGTTCATTGCTTGGGGATTCTGGATCCAACCCTGTCACTAGAGACACAACTGGCCTTGGTGATATAAAGCACTTTTCACTAGCTTTGGCTGATTCACCCAGTTGAGAACATGGTTAGAGACAACCTAAGTACAATAATCCATGCCCTTGTAACTTCTATTCAGACTACTGCAGTTCAGTATGGTTGGATTCCCTTGAAGATGGTCCAGAATTTTCTTTTAATTGAGAATGCTGAAATAAATGTGGAGCTGGATTGTAAAAAGAATGGCCTTGACAGAGAGATGGAAGCAAAGGTGGGATTCAAAAATTTTAGCAACCAGTTCTCTGCTTGGTTACAGGGTGGGCATGGCCATGCTGGGCATGGCCTAATCGGCTTCCTGCACCATGGCAGGGGGGCATTTCACCCTCCCTAGGCTCTGGAGGCTTTCCTTGAGCCTCCAGGAGGGTGAAAATAGCATCCCCCTAGACTCTGGAGGCCTTTGGAGGCCAGAAACGGGCTCATTTCCGGACCTTTGGAACTTCCAGGAGGCCTGGTTTTTGTCCTCTCCCAGACCCTCCATGCGGGCCCTGCACTTACCTGGAATCC
>JANHFR010002181.1:257442-268752 GCA_032468015.1 Mimophis mahfalensis | reverse complement strand
GAAGGAAGGAAGGAAGGAAGGAAGGAAGGAAGGAAGGAAGGAAGGAAGGAAGGAAGGAAGGAAGGAAAAGAAAAAGAAAAAGCTCATTTAGAATGACAGATCTAACTCATGCATTTCTAATTTAAAGGATAAATAGAATTTGTAGTATGGAAGTTAAAACTAAGCTGCAACGCAATGCCTGAATTTTAAGAGCGTTTCTCCTGCCCCTGAAAAAGAGATAGTCAACAGTCCAGCCCATGAAACGAGTTGATCCAAACCTGCGCTTAAGTCTCACTTTCAGTGGGACAAATCTAATTGAGCCCTGACTAAGCTTTTGCATTAGTTTCAAATCTCTGTGGGTTCATGCAGCTAATTTAATGTGGATCCAACCAATCCTGCATGGGTTTTTATTTCATTTCTCAACATATGTTGCTGCATCTGTGTTTACCGTCACAATTACAGGAGCTGGAGAAGTTACTATTTTTTTTTTTAAAAAAAAATTAAGTGAGGATCCCTGTGCAGTGTTTAAACTGTACCTTATACTGTGCCAGGGTTTGGGGGCTTGTGTTTTTGGTTTTTGTTTCGTTTTGTTTCTGTAGTGGTGAATTATAGCCAACAATATTGCACCATTATCTTAGCATCTTGGTTCTGTCCTGCGGTGCCTTACTTAAAAGTGCCATCCAGTTTGTGAACTCCAGAATGCTTTGCCTCAGAAAGCATGTGTCTTTTTAATATGTCCTGGCTCAATTATCACATTCAATTTTGCCTGCCAAAATAGCCATATATATTATCTAGCGAGTGACAGGCTGGGCCTTTATCTGTGCTTGGCTGCTTGCCAATTGCTTAATTGAAGCTCTGTGTTTGTGATGTGTCAGATCTTACAGAGGTCTATTACACTCAGCTAAAACAATATTTTGAAAATGTTTGAAATGAAATCCAAGCCTGAGTATTTATGCTGCTTTCTTGGATAATGGCTTATACCATTCTTGAGCGCTTGGTCATTTAAGGTACAGTACTGTTATTATTGTTATTACCTGTGAGGATGGACAGATTTGGGGTCTTTTATATTCATTAATGTCAACGCTAAACAGTGTCTTTGACACCTCTCTGCGTTTCCCCCAGGCTGAGCTATCTGGTGTCATGCACTCTGCCTGTAATTTCCCTTTTTGAAGAATGCTTTTTACACTTACAAGCCTGCATTTGCTTTATTTCGTGCAACACTGAAGCTATTTCTGCTTTCTTGTACATCCAACTTCAATGAGACCCTCAGGTAAACCAGTGTTATACTTATGCTACATTTACTGTAGTTCTGTTGGGTTGAACACAAGCTTTGGGGAGATGTTTCCACTGCACTCAACTAGAGTCTTGGCAGTTAAATACATATGGTGGAGTACAGGTGGTTCTTGACTTAACAGACCAGAATTTCCATCACTAAGCAAGGCGGTTTGTTAAGTGACTCACACCTAGTTTTATATCCTTTTTATTGTGATTGTTATGCAAATTGCCGCAGTTATTAAGTTAGTCACAAGGCTGTTAAGCAAATTCAGTTTCCCCCATTGACTTTGCTTGTTGAGGCCCAGCTGAGAAGGTCACAGATGGTGATCATGAGATCCCAGGACCCTACAACCCTTGAAAATACATGCTGGTTGCCAGGAACCTGACTTTGGATCACATGACTGTGGGGGAGGTGCAATCCCACAAGGATCAGTCATAAGTCACTTTTTTCGGTGCCATTGTAACTTTGAACAGTCATTAAGCGAATGGTTGTAAACCAAGCACTACCTGTGTTTGCGGCAATCCGAATGATCATAAGCTACCCACAGGCAAAATACAGCAAAGTGATCTGTGAGTCCTGAGTTTTTTAAAAATGGGGTAGCAATTCCATTGTACTGAGGCACTTACATTTTATACTGCAGTCGAATAATATCCTGTCACTGTTGCAAGTAACTAACTTTAGGGTGAGCATCAAGATAATTAGAAGGAAAAGTATACTATATGTGCTTATATTTTTAAGAAGAACTTTTATTCAGAGTTGTCTTTTGATCAGTCAGGTCCAAGGACTGGAACAAACTATGTTGCTGGACATCACACAGCAATTTATCGGATATCTCTCGGAATGAGTTTAAAAAGCACACTAGTGGAAGCTTAGATCCTACAGGGCTGTAGGTGATAGATAGGTTTGCCCTATGGTGGAGGCAGACTAATGTCTCAGAAAATGTGAAAGCCAAGTAATCCTCGATTTACGAGCACAATTGAGCTCCAAATTTTTGTTGCTGAGGCATTTGTTAACTGAATGTTGCCCCATTTTACGATCTTTCTTGCTACATCTGTTAAATCACTGCAGTTGTTCAGTTAGTAACATAGTTGTTAAGTGAATTTGGGGACTTTGCTTGTTGGAAGGTTGCAAAAAGGGGCCACGCAACTCCGGGACATTATAACCATCATAACGATGCCATTCAGATGCCAAGCATCTGAATTTTGATCACAAGACCATTGGGGATGTTGCAACAGTCATCAAGCGTGAAAAACAGTCATAAGTCATTTTTTTCAGTGCCGTCATAACTTTGAACAGTCACTAAACAAACTACAGGGCTATCTGTAGTTCTTTGCAGATGCTAAAATTTCTCATTCCTCTGCATCAACTCCAATCTCTTACTTGCTTTTTAAAAGCATCTGCTTTTCTTCTAGTAAAGTGGCAGGTGGATGCTTAGTACTCTATTATGAAAATATCCCAGTGGTGCCAGTTAGATCATAACATGATGTTTGTTTGCTTTGGGCATGATTAAATCTCCAGTCCTCTTTACTCTGGTGTCCTCCAAGTGAGTTGTATGGCATCACCTACATAGCTGGATTGGAAAAGGCTGGACTAGCCATGTAAGAGATGGTAGAGGCATAAGACAATGAGAGAACATAGAACAGGTAGTTGGATTGTGCCCATAGGTGATCTGATGCGGGGGGGGGGGGGGAAATTAAGCAAACGAGGAAGAGATAAAGATTGTAAACATCTTTAAGCTAGGAAAAGTCTTCGCAATTTGTGGCAGCTACGAGATGATGCAGACAACACTGAGTTTGGTGGATTAGTGGCCTGACAGCCAAGATTACGATTTTTAGGTTCTGAAGGGAGATACATAGCAAACAGGCCACATTCATATACAGTGGAACCTCGGTCACGACCACAATTGGTTCCATAACTTTGGTTGTGAACCAAGTTGGTTGTGAACTGAAACAAATTTTTCCATTGGATTGTATGGAAATACAGTCAATCCGTTCCACACCCATATGAACTCTGCTGTTTTTTTAAGATTTTGAAGCACACAAATACAGTACTGTAGTTAAATATGCCGCAGAATGCACAGTGTAACAGTAAAATCCTTTCATACAAACACTGAGAAAACCACGAACAACAGAGAAAACTGTTCAGTCGACTGATTCTGAGCGCGAGAGAGGTTGCTGTTTTGCGGAAGAGTCCGCCTTCGTGATGGAAGGATGCTCTCCTTCAGGTGTTTTCTCTCTTGAGATTTCTTTGTCCTCAGGAAGTTTGGTTGTGAACCGAGGAATTGGTTGCGAACCAAGTCAACCATTTAGCTGATTTTTTGGAGGGGTTGTGAACCAAATTGGTTGTGAAACAAAGCATTTGTGAACCGAGATTCCACTGTACTGTATTGTGGGACATCAATCATAAATGGAGGCTGAAACATTTCATGATCTGGAGAACAAATCCTTTACGACTTGGCTATCAAGTTAGATACTAAGTGATAGATCCATAAGGATGGTGTAACACTGCAAGATACTGCACAGGTTCAATTACTTTAGGACGCCTATTGCAGGGTTTTTTTTAATGGCCTATGGTTACTAAGACACGTGATTTCTTTTGCATGATGATAGTTTACCAAGTACACAATTTGAATTTGGGGAAAGAGACTCCTTTTTGTATTCATTAAGTCAGCCACATCTAATTTTGTAAAGAAATACACAAACACTTGGACCATTTATAATCCATCTCTGCTGCAGATCAGCCTGCTGATAGAGATAGGTTTCAGAAATGAATCCTGAATTTCAAGGAAGATTCACAGTGGTGCATTTGTTTTGTTCTTTTGAAGTTACTTTTAAATTGATATTGGTAATCTCATGAGGTTAGGGCTTTTTTCTGTATCAAGTAAACGTTCTCACCTCTTTAGTCACCTTCAGCCAGGAAACAGTGGAAGTTTAGAGCCCTCATTCTTTTGCCTGCTTCATGTTGTATTGTACACAACAGTTATTTTTTGCTGTTTGTATGATTGGGCTACGTTCAGTGGTGGGATTCAATTTTTTTACTACTGGTTTTGTGGGTGTGGCTTGGTGGGTATGGCTATGCTGTCAGCCAATCAGAGGTGCTGTTTGTTGGTTCTCTGAACCAATCAAAATTATGGCTACCGGTTCTCCGGAACCTGTCAGAACTGGCTGAATACCACCTCTGGCTACGTTCCATGCATGACTGATTTTACAATTCCACTCTGGAATTCTACTTCTGTTAACATATCAATGTGCTGTCTTCACCCCGAGATGCAGCATGAGCCCTTGCCTCCATTTAAAAAGCTGCAGATTGGGGGAGGACAATTGAAACACACTACACAAATGAAGTTAGCTGGGTCAAAGATTTTGGAAATGGCGGTTTGAGAAAAATGAGAGTGAAGGTGATTGAGAATTACGCTTTGGGTGCCTTTGCAGTTCATTCAGAAGCAGTCAGATTTAGCTGAGCGGAAACAGGCATGAGAAAGCTAGCTGAGTCAAAAATAGTCATAACATTTCACAATTATGTAGAACTTTCCACAAGTTGCTTATTTCTCTGCAGCGTTTTATAAATAACGATCCAACAGTAGCTGGCCTTGCAGAGCCGCATGTGATAATGTTCAAAGGTTGGAAATACCTTGCGTGTCTAAAAGGGTGTACCACACACTTATTGTTTTTCCTCACATCTGCTTTATTTGTAATGAGAGAGGGACACAAGCTTAAAACAAACAAACAAAAATGTTTGACTTGTTCTTTTTCCCCCTAAGTATTTGTTTCGATTATATCTTGAAACTATGCTATTTAGGGAGATGTTTAATATATATAAAATTATATAAAAGAGGAAGTGAAAAAGGGTAGCACTTCTGGGGGGATTTTCCATATATACATATACATGTACATACATACATACATACATACATACATACATAGTTATGAAAGATAACTAGTCTCCCAGCAAAAAAGGATAGGAAAATAGATGGAATCAACTTGCTAAACCATTTGCATATGACTTTCCCATAAGGGATTTATGTATGCCTGATGTCTGAAAATGCACAAGAAAACTTGACAGCAAATTTTAGCGTGGGGATAGGCAACTTCTTGATGGCCCAAAGATAACATTTTTATGAGGGCAGAAAATGGAGGCACATCCCACATTAGGACAGAACTGCTTGTTTGTGTGTGTGTTTGTGTCTGTAGGTGTAGATGTAGATGTATACACATGTCTGAAAATAATGCAGAAGCTATATCATTTTGCTGCTATTTAATGATCTAGATTTTTGCAGCCCAGATCAAAAGCCCTGTATTTTAACTTTTTTTTAAAAAAAAAATGATTACTTTTAAATTAGTAACCGAAAAGAAGCAAAAAGAACAAAATCACAAGAATACATATATTATAAAAAAAAATGTAAGTGCTTAAAAGTTGAAAAGTCTTAAGTGCTTAAAAAAGGAAAATACAACAAGAAAAAATAGTGTGCTGTTAAAACAATGAACAGTTACAATTGCGTATCTAATTATCTGACACAAGCATTGAGAGACAGTATACACACATTATACAGTTATATGACTATCATACTAGTTTAACGTGTTGTACTTTGTATAAATGAGTCCCATATTTCTTTATATTTATCCATATGATTCTAATACAATTTATCCATACATCTGTAAATGATCTGCTCATAAGTAACAAGTATAACCAGGTCTTCAGTCCTTTGAGGAAATGAGCCATAGTTTATTTTTTCCACTTTGCAGTGTCAGTCTTTTAGGAGAGGCATGAAGGATCCATTCCTGTTGTCAGTTGTCAAATTTCATTGTAATTCAAGAGAAAATTATCCTCTGAAAATTCTAGCTTTAGTTATACAGTCACATTTTACAGATCTACTACCACACTCTCCCAACGCATGATAAGTATAGGACATTGTAAAAATGTGTTTTAAAGAAAGATTGCCCTTATTATATCTCCAACAAAATGCTGTCCTAGGCAATCCTTTTATATACAAGCATGATGAAATCCAATACATTCTAAATATTATTTTTTGTTGTATAAGTCAAAAAGGTCGAATGGCACTCTAGGTATAGAAGTTAAAACACTTCTGATTGTCTAGGCAGTATGGGAATGTCTTAATTCTTTATTAAAGGCTTCCATGTTAGCTTTTACACCACTGTCTTTACTAGTGTCCTTTTACTGCCTGACTTAACATGGTAGGAAGTATAGTGCTGTTGTCAAGTTCTTTAAAGCAATTCACAATTATAAAAGCAAGATACTCAAGGATTCAGAATAGGCAGGTTTCTTGCAGTGAGCAAGTGGTTAAATTATAGAGTTTTGGAAACCATCTCTCATTTATTCCTGAATATATTAAGAGAGTATCTCCCTGTTACTTTCGATCTTCTATCAGATTCTTGGTTAATAGGGAGGATGTTAATCACTTACTTGATATCACAAAACAAAGACCATTTGTTTTTCTTTAGTATTTTGGAAACTATCATGTACATTCCCAAGGTTAGAGAATTCCATCACATAGTTTTTGACCATCAAGGTCAGGGAGCGTTCCCAAGGACTTTTATTTATGCCTGTCTTTTCAACTTAGGAGGTTCAACTACCATCAACTACTACAGGCTGAGTAGCTAGAACAGATTCTAAAATATACCATTGTGAGTCAGATAATATCATCCTTAGATAATCCATAATGTATCAAGGAAAGGTAGATGTGAACGCTATCAAAGTCACTTGATTCTTATGCTTGAAGTAAAATAGAAAAATATGCCAGAAGATCTAAGTTATGACATTTATATGCAGGAAGTATCTACTTTTCTATGATGTCCTGTTGGCTCCTACCCAGCAGGCTGCTAGATTTGCAACACCACAGACTTAAATTGCTGTCACAGCCAATAATAGGCCTAGTGGATTTCCAAAAAGGTAGATAAAACAGCTAGTTAAAACAGCTTTCTTGGGATGTGGGGAATCAAACACATTCACACACCCACATACACGCATATAACATGCTTCAGTTCTGTTTTAGGTAAAAGTCAAGACGAGTTATGCTTTATGTAATATAAAGCAGTTAAATACATTTAAATTCCCCCACTCTGCAAGTGAATTCAGTTGTCTATACCATCCCTTGCAGCATTTGAAACCTACAGGTAGGTAGTCCTCTACTTACATCTATTCATTTTGTGACCATTCAAAATCACCGTGGCACTGAAAAAAGACTTAGAACTGTTTTTCACAAACCCCATGGACATGTGATCAAAATGTGAATACTTGGCATGTATTTAAGACACTTGAAGTGTCCTAAGGTCACCTTTTGCAACTTGATAAGCTAAGTCAATAGGGACGTGGTGGCTCAGTGGCTAAGATGTTGAGCTTGCCGATAAATTCGGTGGTTCGAATCCCGAGTGCTGTGTAACAGAGTGAGCTCTTGTTACTTGTCCAGCTTCTGCCAACCTAGCAGTTCGAAAGCAAGTAAAAACACAAGTAGAAAAATAAGGACCACCTTTGGTGGGAAGGTAACAGCATTCCATGCACCGTCGGTGTTTAGTCATGCTGGCCATATAACCATGGAGACGTCTTTGAACAGCGCTGGCTCTTTGGCTTTGAAACAGAGATGAGCACCACCCTCTAGAGTCGGGAATGACTAGTACATATGTGCAAGGGGAACCTTTACCTTTAAGCTAAGTCAATAGGGGAAGCCAGATTCACGTAACAACCATGTTAGTAGTGATTCACTTCACAGCTATAAGTTAGAATTTTTAACTTTTTAAGATTCACTGAAGAACTGTGTTACTAACTTAACAGCTGCAGTGGTTCACTTAACAGCTAGAAATTAGAATTTTTAAGTTAGAATAACAGAGTTGGATGGGACCTTGGAGGTCTTCTAGTCCATCCCCCTGCTCAAGCGGGAAACCTATGCCATTTCAGACAAATGGTTATATGACCTCTTCTTAAAGACTTCCAGTGTTGGAGCATTTACAACTTCTGGAGGCAAGTTGTTCCACTGATTAATTGTTCTAACTGTCAGGTAATTTCTCCTTAGTTCTAAGTTGCTTCTGTCCTTCATTAATTTTCACCCACTGCTTCTTGTCCCTAATCTTAGGTGCTTTGGAGAATAGCTTGACTCCCTCTTCTTTGTGGCAGCCCCTGAGATATTGGAACACTGCTATCATGTCACTCCTAGTCCTTTTCATCAAACTAAACAAGAAGTTTGACACGCTGTGGCAAGAAAGGTCACAAAATGGGGCCAAATTCACTTAACAACTATCTTGCTTCACAGCAGAAATTTTGGGCTCAATTGTGGCCTTAAGTCAAGGACTACCTGTATCATCTCTCTCAAAACTCTAGGCAATGTAGTGTTTCTCTACGGCAGATTAAAATACAGCAACCCTGCAGATGGCAGCCTGTACATTTATTTAATCTAATTTACCTATATGCCACCCTTCTCTTGAAGACTCAGGGCGGCTGACAGGTAATTAAAAATATACAATTAAGCAATTAAAATTTAAAATTACCAGTCAATCCTTGTTAAAATTGAAATTAAATCAGGCTAGACTGGCTCGATGGAAGAGCCAGGTCTTTAGGGCGCGGCGGAAGGATCGAAAGTCGGGAATGATTCGAATCTCTGGGGGTAACTCATTCCACAAGGTAGGTGCTCCCACAGAGAAGGCTCTCCCCTTAGGGGTCGCCAGCCGACATTGTTTGGCCGACAGCACCCTAAGGAGGCCGACTGTGGGATCGTACTGGACGATGGGAGGTTATCGGTGGCAGTAGGTGGTCTCACAGATACCCTGGGCCTAAGCCATGGATCATCACTGCTCTTCAAGAGCCTGCATAAATAAAATAATGTTGACGGCCTTACAGAAGACTGACAATGGTGGGGGGCAGGCATGATTCTGGGCACGGTATTTCATGGCATCGGAGCCACCGTGGAGAAGGACTACCTTGAGCTCCAGGTCCCCTTCACCTCGCAGTATGCAGGAACTCTTATGCAGCATCTTTTTGATGATCACACAGGAATGAGAAATGATTAATCTGAAAGAGATGGCTTTGTTCCTAATGATGCTTTTAGAAAGTCAAGCTTGACTTCTTATATTCTTATAGTATAGTGACATTATCCCATTAATTCTGTGATCTCTGGTTCACTGAGATCACTATAAGTTGAAAAAGCTCTTAGAGCTATGACTCGAAGCCATGCAGAAAAAAATAATACCCCAAAGTTCACTAAAGTTTTAGATATATAATACTGTAGTTTGTCTCCTGAAAAACGCTTCTTTTTTGCTAAAAAAAAAAAAAAAGATCATCATGGGTGTACATTTCGGTACGGCTCTAATTAAAACATCAATCCATCTGTGTTGCTTGCTTTAAAACGCCTTTATTTTAATTTTGTGTGCACAAGAAATCTATATTCTGTGATGGTACTGAAGTGTTGCAACTGTTCCAACACATATAGATCAGGGCTAGTGCATTTGCATAAAGGTTCTTTTCATCTCCATAATAATTAATAGCAGTTGAGCTATTTGCAAAGGTTTTTGTTTTGGCAGAATCAAATCTCCCATTCGCTATCACTTTGGGCAGCATGCAGTGTTGCATAAGCTGACTTGTGTTCAGGGAATCGCGCTTTTTCCCCTGCAGGCCCAAACTGATTCCAGAAGACTCTTCTTACACCTTATTTCCTGGAGGGGTATTATGCAAATACAAAAATCCATGTTGGATCTTTGCTGCACATTGCCTGAATAAGATAGAACATTGCTGGCCCCACCCTTGTTGGTCTTCTAGAAAGGCCTGTAGACTTGTCTTTGCCATCTGGCCTGGGGGTCAGAGAGTGGTGTGGAGCCCATAAAATGGCTGCATGCTTCTTGAATGGCTGTGGTCTCCCAGGGATTGCATTTTAATTGTTTTTAATGTTTGCATTGTTTATATGGCTTGTTTGGTTTGTTTGCTGGCACTATTTCTGTTTTAATTGTAAGCCACCTGGAGGCACGCCTGTGAGATGGGCAGCTACATAAATTGAATAAATAAATTAAATCAAATAAATCTGGGAGTGAAAGGAGCCTTTGTCAGTTTTCCAGCAAGGTTAGGAAGTACCTTAATAGCTTGAAAAAGAGCAAGTCAAGTTAAATAAATGTTTCTGCTCCCAGAGATTTTGTGAGAGCAGAGGTAAGAAAGGAAACGTGTACTTGGTGAGGACTGATGAGCGGAGACGGGAAACTTTCAAGTGATGGGTAAATTCACTTAGAAGGAAGACAAGGATGCTGTGTAGGGATTCTGGGCACTGAAAACCTGCTTAGCTCAACTCCCTTGAGCTTTTACTGAGTGGGGGGAAAAAAGATAGTTCTCCAGATTCTTCTTGGCATCTTTTGAGAGATGTAGAGGGATTTATACATTTATATTTGTTTTTTGCTCAGTGAAATAAAATTCCCATGTTCTTGATTCCAAATTCTGTGACAGATAATACATTTGTTATTATATCAAGGCAATTGATCTGTTGATGACATGCCTTTTTAAAGTGGTTTGAGTTTATGGGTTGTTCTGTTAATTCTTTTATTTTGATTTCATATATAAGAAGCATTTTTGCCCTTCAGATTGCTTCCCAGTCCACCTCTGGCAGAGACGCAGTCAATTCTACTTACATTTGCTGAGGTGGTGGTAAAACCCACATATTGTGTACTTTTTTTTTTTTTAATGTGATGGTTGTAGACTGGAGAGCTCCACATTCAGAACCTCAATTGAGCATTCAGGTGGTTGTTGTTGGGTTTTTTTGGACATGTACATATATCATAGCCCAATCGACCTGACAGTTTTTTGTTGCAAAGATTAAATAATTTTCATAATTTCCTTTAAATAATTCACTACATCGCTATCAAAAGATTTATAGATGATCATTTTAGGATTTCAACATTCTAAGGCAGTGGTTCTCAACCTGGGGGTCGCGACCCTTTTGGGGGGTTGCAGACCCATGCCGCCGCTGCCGCCCACTCGCCCCCCCGCCTGCTTGCTGCCCGCCCTGCCTGCTCGACCCCCCCGCTCGCTCGCCGCCCGCCCTGCATGCTGGCTCGCCCGCCCGCTCACTG
>JANHFR010002181.1:208474-219994 GCA_032468015.1 Mimophis mahfalensis | reverse complement strand
GCTAAACACATTGTAAGCCGCCCTGAGTCTTCGGAGAAGGGCGGGATATAAATGGGATTAAAAAAAAACAAAAAAAACCAACAACACCCAAGTCTTCAGTAACTTCCAAAAGGCCAGCAGGGTTGAGTCTCCACAAATCTACACGGTATTAAGGCTTAATAGATGGGACCTAATGCACATCTACCCTGCTGAAACTAGAGGAATCAGCCAACCTAGAAAGAGCCAGTCCTGCAAATAGTAGTCCCATGTAGACTTTTATACATGACAAACAGCACTTTAAGTTCCATCTAAGATGCACATTAAGAGCCGGTGCAGCTCACAAAACAGGGTGTAAATGGGCAAGGTACACCTGCAGCTGCTTACATTGTTGAATTCTGTAATTCAGTTGTAGCTTCCAAGTGACCGTTTGAGGAAGCTCCATGTAGATTGCATTGCAGTCCAGGAAATTACCAAGGCTGAGCAGCTGTAAACAGTGATGCCTCACCCCATTCCAGGCAATGACCTCGCCCAGCAGTTTCATATAGATGCTAAATAGGAGGAGGAGAGTACAGAGCCCTACAGGACCCCACAAAAAAGGGCCTTTTGATAGATCTCCTTACCTCCTCCTCCTCTTCCATTGGAACCAGTCCTGGAGAAAGAAGGTTCCACAACACTGCTACCTTCTTCTTCTCTTGCCACCCCTGCTTAATGACACATCTTGAGACTTATATGCCGCCCTTCTCCCAAAGGACTCAGGGCGGCTTACACTCCATAAAAAACACACAATAAAAAAGTTAAAACAGTATTAAACCCGATTCTCAATAATAAATTTAAAATTTAAGACGAACAAATTTTAAACCCCAGATTTAAAACTCAGTCCAGATTGGCATGTTGGAATAGCCAAGTCTTCAGATCGTGGCAGAAGGATCAGAGGTCGGGGGCCGTCTGGAGTGCCAAGGGGCAATTCGTTCCAGAGGGCAGGCGCACCCACAGAGAAGGCCCTCCCCCTGGGGGTCGCCAGCTGACACTGTTTGGCTGATGGCACCCTGAGGAGGCCCACTCTATGGGAGCACACCGGGCGATGGGAGGTTGTAGCTGGCAGCAGGTTTGCTCATACTATACTTCTATGTCATTTATAGTGTTCTATGAACCAGGTGTTGGTTGTCGCCTAAAATGCCCTTCATGGTATAAGGGAGACCACCTTTTTACCTTTATTTCTGCTAATCCAATAAGATGTGCAAATCCCACCCACATGCTTTGGGTCCACTCTATTAAACCATTTCTTCTGATGGGATGGAAAATACCTGCCTTCCCATTCATACTATCTGCCTTCTGGAGGGGTATTCCTCCAGAGCTTTGAACGTTCCAACCCTGCTAACCTATAAACTAGCCTTGAAGACCTGGTTTTTATCCATGCTCTGGCTTAGATGGGTTGAATGATACTGTTAAAAGTTTATTGATTTCTACGGGTTATAGTCCTTTTTCTTTTTTTATTAAAAAAAAATAAACTATTTGGGGTTATACTTTTAATTTGTATACTGTTCAGAGTCGTGGATTGGGTGGCCTTATATCAGGGATGTCGAACTCAATTTCAGTGAGGGCTGCATCAGGGTTGTGTTTGACCTCAGAGCTGTGGTAGGCAGAGTGACCAGGGCCAGCTCGACGTCACATCTTTCAGGGTGCCTGTGGCAGCCCAAGCACTCTGCCAGCAAAAACGGGTTCCCGAGCTCCATTTTCAGCTGCAGCAGCTTTCCTGCAACCCTCCGCCAGCAAAAACGGAGCTTGGGAGGGCCGCAAGCAGCCCTCCCGAGCTCTGTTTTCGCTGGCAGAGGCACCACAGGCTGGTCCTTTGCTGTTTCCACGGTAACCCTGCAGGCTGGATCTAAGCACCCTTGCAGGCCGGATCTAAGCACCCCGTGGGCCTTGAGTTTGACACCCCTGCCTTATTTATTTATTGATTGATTGATTGGTTGATTGATTGATTGGGATTTGTATGCCGCCCTATCTCCCGAAGGACTCAGGGTGGCTCACAACGATAAAAACACAAAATTTTAAAAAGTATTAAACTGATCCCATAAATAGCCAATTAAAACAAACCCAACAGCAATTATAACCCCCACCCCCATCAGTCCAAGTTGGCCAGTTGGAAGAGCCATGTCTTGAGATCACGACGGAAGGACCGGAGATCTGGGGCCACCCGGAGCTCCAAGGGCAGTTGATTCCACAGGGCGGGTGCCCCCGCAGAGAAAGCCCTCCCCCTGGGGGCTGCCAACCGACACCCTCTGGCCGACGGCACCCTGATAAATTTGAATTGATTGATTAATTAATTAGGAAATAGCAAGGGGTACTGGCGTTGAGTGCTTTTCTCTGTCTTCATTGGCAAATGTGTGAAATGAATTGTTGAAACTCTGCTCATTACTTCGCTTATCGGGGCACGGCTGCTAATGTGTCCTCTCCCTTTCTTTCTTTCTCTCTCCCTCTCTCTCTCTCTCTCTCCTGTTGTCCCTTGCTGAATCCTTGCAGCTGATCCTCTGGTGGGAAGCATAGCCACTCAGTACCTGACCAACAGAGCAGAACATGACAGGATAGCCAGACAGTGGACCAAGAGATACGCAACATAAGTGATGTTGACTACTTGGCGCAGTGTGAAGGTGCGGGGATGCAGCTTTGCAGTGTGCAACCAAACTTTATAGCCTTTACAATACGGACTTCTGTGTATATGTTATACTGATTCTACTCTCTGCTTTTATCCTTTTGAAGATTGGAATACTGCTTTCTTTCCCTCCTCCCCTTCCCCAAAAGGTAAATGCTGTCAAGAGTAGAACTTTGTAGCTGTAGATTAGTTATGTTTAAAATGCCTACTTGCAAGTCTTGCTTCTTTGGGATATCAAAATGTATTTTGTGATGTAACTAAGGATACCGTTCCTGAAGTCAACCAAATATAATAGTGCATTTTAGCCTAATTCATTATCTGTATGAAGTTATTAAAGGTAGCTGTAGATTACTAGGAATTACGTCATTTGTATTAAGCCCAGATCTATTTCCGATATGTGGTACATGCTGTTGTGAAAAAAATGTTTAAGACTTTTACCTTTGTCAGTTTGTAACAAAAAGGATTTCTTTTATCCTTGTCCCCTCTCATTGCCACCCACCTTGTAGCTCAGAGAGCATCCAGTGTATCATCTCAAACACAATAAACATGTTCCCCAAGGAAGAGCTTCTCTGTTTTCATATTTGAAATTAAAATGTGGGCAGAGCCAGTTTATATACAGATCCTTGTGGAAACCTAATGTAAGGCAAGAAAGCCTCGCTCAGAAGGCCTAGAACATTACGAGACTTGTAGTTTGCCTCTAACATTGTTTCTTAAGGCAGAACTTTACAACACTAAACCTGGCATTTATAGCCCTGGACATGTACGAGGTGTGTAAATTAAGTAATGAGACTGGCAACGTAGCGTTTGATCTGGCAACACTTGGGAGGCAGGACTTGGAGGGGTGGCAGGTGAACATGTGATACACCTTCGGTACGAGTTTGAACTCACTAGAGTCATTTGGTTGTCCATAGCGATTTTTTGGGTGAAACAGTTTTTTGCAGTGCGTTCTAAAATTCAACTCTTCCCCGATCATTCTGACTGTCAGCCGATGATCTGAACACACAAGATCCCGGATTCTGTCAACATTTTCATCAGTTCTTGAAGATGAAGGCCTTCCACTGCGTGGTTCATCTTCAATCGACTCTCTTCCTTCTGAAAACGCCTTGGGCCCTTGACAAAAACCCGGGCCCTTGACAAAACACTGTCTCCGTAGGCCTGCTGAGGTTTTGCAAAAGTTTCCGTTGCACTGTGTCCAGGTCTGAAGCAAAACCTGATAGCACACCGTCGCTCGAAATGATGTCACTCATTTTTGGAACGCACCGGAAAAAAACTCACGAAAAAAACCTCTATGGACAACCAAATGACTCTAGCGAGTTCAAACTCCTGCTGAAGGCGTATCCCATGTTCAGCTGCCACCCCTCCAAGTCCTGCCTCCCAAGCGTTGCCAGATCAAACGCCACGTTGCCAGTCTCGTTACTTAATTTACACACCTCGTAGGCTAGAACAGCAGTAAGCCTTTAAAAGGATGATAACTTCCATCCCTATTTCTCCTCTCCTCCCCTTTGCTGCCTTGAAATGCTAACCAGTATGGTGGTGGTAGTAGGATCATCATCACTCCTGTAAAATTCATGTTACAGCATCCATCACATGAACATCTGTTCTTAGGCAGAAAGGACAGGGGAATGTTTCCACTAAATCCGTAGAATGTTAAAGTTCAAGGATGTAATGATGGCAAAGCAAAATTAGGACCAATCAAGAAACTCCATTGACTTTGTCCTCCCTCACTTCATTCCTGGGAGTCATGAGGTCCAACCACAATGTTCACAATTGCTATTATAGTTTGGGGGGAGGAATACAGTTTCCTTTAGGACCACAGTGATAGGCAAGATGAAGTCAATAGTCCTGCAGTCTCTTCTGCAATCTCAATTTGTCAGTTGAAAAACAGAAAACACAGGCAAAAGTAGGCAACAAATTTAATCTCATGTTTAGATCAACTCCTGTTTTTCCTTGACGGAGGAATAGTATTGTTGAGCTGCACTTAATGCCTAATGGTTCTCCGTTGCAGCACAAAACGCTTTGACACAGTAGGCAAATAGTGCAGACCACAATTTGCCCAGGGTAGCAACCTGTTGACTTGCAACAACCTGACAAGCTGTTTACCTTCAGTTGCTTGAAACAAACTTTCCCGCACTTCTGCATCTGATCAGAACCTGAAGACCTGAAGATGTTAAGGACTGTGATACTGTACAGTTCTCTCTGTTGATGCCAAGGAGCTGGTGGAAGCATGACAGGTGCTCCGGTGTCGGTTGATTCTTAATTAGCCAGTTGATTCTTTACCAGTGAGGGTATAGCTGATAAGGCCATTGTGAGTATAGATGATGGCATACTATTTTATGCATTCTCCAGGACGAAGGAGCAAATTACCAAAATTTCATTGGATTTCACATAATCTCCCACCTAGTTATATAATCTACCATAAATAGGGTCACCTTTATAATTCCAAAATTTTGAGGATTTTGGATCTTGCCAACATTTTCTAATTTGTAGAAGATGTCCACTGCTCCAGTGCTTTAGAGGTAGGCTTCTGATTTAGGGTAAACCTGTCTTTCAAACCAGTACGGTTGCATGGTTGGTTATTCGCTTCTCTGTGTGTGTGTGTCATAAACAGTGTCATGAAACTTCAAGAGAGTGTTTTTCTCAGTGAGGTCAGTGGAATATAATCCAACATTGACTTAGAAGTAAAGAATTTTTTAAAGGAAAATTGGTAACTCTCAGCACAAGGTGTGATGTAGGCCTTTGTCCACATCTTTCCATGTGAAATGAATGAGATCTCCAAATAGTCCAAATAATGTTCAGATGCCCGAGTGAGGGTTACACATAGTATCCTTTCCAGATATATATGTGGATAGATAGACTGCACACTTTCCACTTAGGAGAGCTTGATGGAAACGTTACATTTACAATGAGATTTTCATCACAATCTGCTCGCCCCCAGGGTTGATAGGCTGTTCTACCCGGCAAAATAAGATTGTGTGCAACACGTGGATAGCTTAGTCGACAGCACATGTTAAATATTAGCATTCCTTTTCCCATTGCGTGACCACCACAGGCCTTTATTTATGTAGTCCAAACACCAAACAGTGCAAGCCAGTCATCCAGAAACATGATTTGTGTTTATGTGACAGATACTCCTTACTATTTATGTTTCAGGCTTCTCGGTTCAAACTCAGCAAAACTATCGCGCATGGTGGAGGGGGTGCTGTTGAAGCGCTTCGGTCAAGCATTTATATACTTTTTGTATATTTCTGGCTGGAGTTCAATGTTTTTTATTATGCAGAATATTAACAAATTGTAGGGGCTTCAAGGTGTGTGAGGTTGATCTGTAAGACCTATGGTCTCAGAATATAACACCTACAGCAATATCATTTGAGACATACCTGCATCTACTGCAATACAACTCAAATGACAAACTATCCCATTTACCTCCCAGCTAAAATGTCATTTACACTTGGAATTTTAAGGGTTTATTAACAACTGAGGACCTATTTCAGATCCTGAAACAAACACCCAAAATAAAATGCCTGTTCAGTACAGTTGTCTCCAGTCGATGAAGGCAATCTGTTTAACCTATATATTGTTCGGTATTATAGGCTAGTTCTCACAGAGGTGTCAAAGGTATTTCGGGGTTGTCCTGCCACAAATTTTAGCAAGAGATTACTCAATCCTCTGCCCCATTCCTAAAACAGCTTCTTCCACCAGAAATGTCAACAAAAGAAAACATTTTAACCTTGCATTATCATCAACATTTCTTGATTCATGGGCCTTGTTGTGTGAAGACGCGCAGAGAAGTGTGTTCAGTCAAGATTCCCAATTGGTCTCTGCAACATAAACTCAACTCATCTTTAGCATTTCTTCCGTGAGAACAATTCCTACAGCTAGTCTTGTAAGGAGAGAACAGAAGGTATACATGGGAAAATATTAGGGCATCTTTGTTAGTCATCTTCCATTGATTTCAGAAGATTTTCACAGTTCCCACTGAAATTAGTGGAGTTTATGAGGCCTATGAATTTGGTACATTTGTCTTTTAAATTAGACCTGCGACCTGGCAAGTACACCCCAAGGAGAGACTCCAAAGATCTTGCTGGCTCCCAGTGAAAAGATAAAATACATTGATATATTGCATATCCCATAAATTTACAAAAAAATGGCAAAACGTGTATTTCACATTATATTAGATATGGGCCCTGCAAAGCTTCAAATATTTATACAATATGTAGTATAATTAACACCATGTCTTGTTGTTTTTTTAATGCACTAAAGTTTCAGACTGCAGAAAATTTGAAATATAAATGGGACACCTTCTCAATATTGCCCCTGTTAACTTTCTTTACTAAGATTATATGATTAATTCTAAAATTTCCTTCCTGTCATCAGTTTGTCAACACCTTGTTCCTTCTTCATGTTGCTTTTTCTGTCTGTAAATTTTATATTTACTGAAGTAAGAAGTTGGGGGGGAATGGGGTTGTGTACACATTTAAACTTAAAAAGAACTTAATTTTGTTTCTCAGCTTTTCTCTGCTTACACCAAGCAGTAGAAAGAAATTTGTATTGTTAAATAAATCAATTAGTTGTTAAATGAGAACGTGTGCCTTTTCTCTGTTTATTTGTTGTTGTTTTTAAACTATTTTAGCTATTCTTATCTATTTAAGACCCACACTGCTACAAGTGGCAATGTCCTATTTATATAAAATGCTTTTTCTATCACATCAGGTATAGTTTCCAGGCTACGTCTGGTGTGATTTGGAGGTTGCCCAAAATGATATGGGTTTCATGATTTTTTATTTGTTTCAACCAATTTTCACCAAAACCCCAAAAGTCTGAATACATAACCAATAGTGGCTCAGGTTAAAAAATATAATCAGGGTTAAAGTTGATTAGGAATTCAGTAGCAAGCCAGCAGGAAATTCTTAAGATAATAGATTAAGAAGCTAAAAAATATCCCAGAAAAAGTCAATGGTAAACAACTATATACAGTGAAACCTCGGTTCACGAATGCCCCCGTTTGTGACCAAATCAGTTCCCGACCAAGAAAGCCAACCGAGTTTTTACTCGGTTCCCAACTTAAAACTTGGTTGGCAAATAAAAACGGTGCAGAAAGATTCCGCGCCGTTTTCACTTCCACACATGCACAGAATTGTCTGCACATGGGTTGTGAGTGTTGCTTCGGAACGCGACCAAATCAGTTCGTGACTGAAGTACAGAGATAGATTGCGGTTGCAAAGCGAGGTTTGACTGTATATATTATTTTTATACACACACATATTTTTTTTTTAAAAAAAAACAGCATTGGGATCATGTCCAAGTAGCCATCAGATGAACTTTTCCTCATTTTCTCCAAAATTGTTACATAACACTTGTGTTTGACGACATCTATACAAAGAGCTTTCAGGAAGACAAACTCTTCATCCCTCATATCCATGACTGATTCCTGAATATGCGCATATATGATTTGGGTGGGCTGAAAGGGGAATCTATATCAGAGTCTTAATTCTTATATGCATTTGCAGACCATACTCTCATACAAAACTAATAATAAATTGGAATGGTTTAGTTTGAAAGCATCGGCATTAGAGAATTATGTGATATGAGAACTATGTTCAACTTGAGGTATAGCAGAATATACCCTTTAGTATATCTTTTCAACTGAACCATTTTGAAGGTTGCTTGAATACAAACTGGGTAGTGATAACCAGCTTCAATTTCATTTCCATGTCACAAACACCCACTCCTAGTAGACAATTGTCCCTCGGGCACTAGAGAAATTGTATTGTTTGATGAAGGGAAGGATTCCCAACTTTGCTTCCAGTCAATCGATATTTATTACACCTGTAGATCAGAATAACCCTTAAAATGCAACATATACAAAATGAAACTAATAGAAAAATAATTTTTTTAAAAAAAAATAGAAATAAAAATGTAATGTACTCAGAGATCTTGTGTGCCACTGTCCCTACACTTGTGTCATTGTTCCAAGTAACACATTCACCAAAAGCAGAATTCCAAGGCAGGTAGTTTCCTCAAAGAACATGTTTATTTGATACATCATATCAGCATAGCCAGTGAAAACCAACTCTAAAAGTTCCCTCAGTTTTTAGCCTAATTAAAAGAGCAAATAGTTCCTTCCCCAAATGTCACTGGTCACATTGTCCAATGTAATTAGCTGGCAGGCTGCTTGGTCACTCCTCTCTTCCTTCAACTACCACCTGTTAAGATGACCTTGGTTCCCCCAAGAAAATATTTTGTTTTGACTGTTAGCCCGTCTATTTACTCCCCACTTTCCCTCCTTCAGAGTTCATGACAACTATGAGGCAGCAAAAGATGGATTCAGCCAGGTTCACTTCAGAGTTGACAACTTGGTTGTGTACCCACTAAAGTTCCCTGGCAATTCAGGGAAGATGTAAAGGACAACAGACAGCACAAACTCTACCTGGTAAGAATTTGCACAGTTGCAATGTGTGTGGTGCCAACAGCTCTTTCTTGAGCAGCCAGGCAAAACAAAACAAAGTCATCACACTGCAGCCTTCATTCAAAGTAGTGGGAGGAGGGAATAACCATGAGAGACAGGAAGAAGACAACACTCAGATAAACTTGAATCTGGGGCAAAGTTGTAACCTTAGAATATATTTCAGGTAGCATCTTCTCTGGTACTCAGGAAGATAAAGGAAAACGGGGGGGGGGGGGAGTATATTCGGATCTACAAGATTCTGTTACTGTAGCTTTATAATAAAGGTCACATTAACCTGTATTCCTAGACTGATCTACTTTGAAAGGCTGACACTCCCAAATACTACCAGAAAAACATACTGACAAGCCTGGAAATGCAATCAGCATTTCCAGGCTTGTCAATGAGAGCAGAAAGCCCAGCTGTAGCCCTAGATGTTGCATTAAGGCAACTGGTTCTGGCTTTTCGTTTATGCTGTACTCACATAATCATGAAGAGGAGATCTTGGAGATCAAATGTCAGCGAGCCTGAACTGCTTTTGCAAACTGCACAACAGCATTGCCAAGCTGTCCCTATCAAAGGGCTGAAGGTCATTGCTAATTTCCATTTGTCTTCTCCTTTTTGACTTCTCCACCCTTTGATCATAGAAAGGATGTAGAGACTCTGGAAAGAAAAGAGCAACCAAGATGATTAGGGGGGCTGGAGGCTTAAAACATGAAGAACAAGAATTGGGTTTGTCTAGTCTAGTGAAAAGAAGGATCACAGGTGACATGAGAGCAGTGTTCCAATATTTGAGGGGCTACCACGAAGGAGGGAGCGTCAACCTATTTTCCAGAGCATCAGAAAGCAAGACGAGAACCAACGGATGATTACCGGTAATCAAGGAGAGAAACAACCTAGAACTAAGGAGAAATTAACCAGTGGTTTACCTTCAGAAGTTGTGGATCACTTTTAACAAGAGACTGGGCAGCCGCTTGTCTGGAATGGTCTCCTGCTTCAGGAGCGGGTTGAACTAGAAGACCTCCAAGGTTCCTTCAAACTCTTTCATTTATAAAGACAGCCATAGAGTAAACGGCCCTGACATCAGATCTGATTCTCAAAGGGGAACGGGGTGAACAATCTCTGAATTGGGTCGTTTTCTGTTTACAGATGAGGGATCAATTTATAAAGACATATGTTCTATGCCAGTGTTTCTCAACCTTGTCAGTTTGAAGATGAGTGGACTTCAACTCCCAGAATTCCACAGCCAGCAAGGTTGAGAAACACTGTTCTATGCCTATACCATTTACCTCAGTAGGTTTACTGGTTTAAAACAAGAAAACAAACAAAATTTCCAGCTTATTTCTGCATGCCACACTGAAGGCTTTTTCGGCCTCATGAGATATCTATATACATCCCTGCTATACAAAAGCAAGCCTAGGATTGTGATGTATAGTCATAAATCCAGTACCTAAAGGTATACCAAAAGGAAGGAGGAAATTATATGCAAAGCAACAATGTTTTCAAGATTGGGAAGCTTAATAGCTACTATGGGAGCTTTTCTGCTGAAAGACAAGATACAGATAGTTAAAAAAAACATGATCAAAGTTATTTAAATTTTACCATATTAATATTTAACTCAACTGCATATTAAATATTACAATTGTGTCTCACAATTCTTCCTATGATTTTACACTCAATTGCCCAAATGCTGGGAGATGATTTATGTGCAGAGCAGTTGGATATTATTAACTCATTTTATAGATTCCAGCAAACATTTTTATTGAAAGTTAAAACTGGAACAGTGCTATGAGAATGTGTCTTTGCAGGTTCTGTAGCCTTGTGTACTGAGGTAAAAAAATATTTGACCTAGCAGGTTATTATGACTGGTTGCATGGTCAACCAGATGTTTAGTCTGGATTTGGCATTTTTATCTAGCTATCAAGTCCTTCCCAAGGCCTGTAATGGGAGGATGACGTGGTTTAATGGTGTTGGTATTAAAGATATTGTCACAGAATGCAAGCTTGCTTTAAGTAAAGCTGCATTTTGCAATTAACTGATGGCGATGCAGTAGGTGTGAGGAGAGGCATTCTTCCTTCCCACAATATCTGGAAAAATATCTTCCTCCCAGAAACATCCTGGCACTAATAGCCAGATGGCCAATGATCTGTTTCTGGTTAGTCCCCACAGGCCTCATCTTACACAAACACAGTAATCTTGCCTTTTAAAGTTACCGTAACCTGTTTATACAATATTGATCTGAATCTCCCAATATCAAACAGATGCAACTTATAAAGTGGGTCCCAAATCTGAAGCAGGGCTCAGCAACCTTTCACTAGCTCAGGGGTCTTCAGACTTGACAGCCTTAAGACTTGTCGACTTCAATTCCCAGAATTCCTCCTCTAGTCATGTTAGCTCAGGAATTCTGGGAGTTGAAGTCCACAAGTCTTGCCAAGTTTGAAGACTC
>JANHFR010002181.1:163370-180200 GCA_032468015.1 Mimophis mahfalensis | reverse complement strand
GACCAGCAACGCTGGCCGGGGAATTCTGGGAGTTGAAGTCCACGCATCTTCAAACGGCCAACGTTGAGAAACACTGTCCTAAAGTAACTTCCTTGACTTCCATGGGGAGCAATGTTTTGGTTGTCCCTATCATGAAAGCTACAACTTTTTTTGTTGTTGTAACTTGGCTTTTTGCTTTTTAAATCAAAGGATACCACATTGTCAGCATGATTGTGAAACCAGAGAGGTTGGAGGTGAGTGTATAGAATTGGTATGTGTGTCTTCTCCATGCCTTGAAATTGTTAACACCTGGAAAAGTTGTTTCATTATCATCATTTTCATCCTATATAATTTTACATAGAATGCAAAAAGTTCTATGAATGATACTCATCTTTAGGAAATCTCAACATCAATGCAAGGATCTCCAATGATTAAAAGGAAGCACAGAGAGAGGCAGAACCTGAGGTAAACGAAACAAGAAAACAGAACTGTAGCCTGAATTAAAGTGTTGTTGGATAAATGACATAACCGCACTGAAAGTAGTAGAGTTGGGCCACCAAATTGCTAATCTGTTCTGTTGTTTTTTTTTAATCAGATGTTGGCATTATCTGCCACTAATTACTTTTCCATTTCCACTTGTAATTATTCCATTGAATGTTTGCAGTGAGAAGCTGAAAATGAAGCAGATCACTGAGAAAGAATTAATTGTTAATGAATAATCAGCAGTAGGAAGCCAATTTCATTATCTTCAAAGAAGTAGCCAGAGATTAAGGACTAACTGTGCTTTCCTTAACATTTTTTTTTCTTTCATGCACAAATGTAAAGTAACTACCAAATAATCAAATCCCAACTTCATCAATTATTTTCTATTATGTGGAGTGATAACCAATTTTGTTATTTGTTGTTTAATGTTAACGGTAGGATTCATGCTGTGAAATGCTAATTGGAAGGTGTTACATTTGGTGGGTGCTTGGCTCAATTATTACAGCATCTTCATTATTATCATGTGATCCTACGAAGGCTGCATGATGGGAGTTACTAAATTTGCTATGATTCAGCCTTCACCCGATTAATAAACTCAAGATATTATCCAATGAGTTACTAATAGTCTATGATGCTGATTTCCATGGAGGACAACAAATATACATGAGTATCTTTAGGACTACTAATCTGTTGAGAAAAGTTTTTGAAACTAATATATTGAAAATAAATGCATTTCTTGGCATTTAAATCTTTGGTCTGGTGGTTCAGACGCTAGGCTAGAAAGCAGGAGAGTTATTTCTGGTCCTACCTGACCAGAAAGCCAGTGGGGTGGTTTCGGGCCATTCATTCTCTTTCAGCCCATCTCACCTTGCAGGATCATTGCTATGGGGGAGGAAAATGTATTAGGTATGATTTAGGAACCAGAAGCCTGAACAACCCAGTATTAATCTCATAATGATTTTATAGATTAAATTCTTATTCTGAGCTTTTATTTCTCCTTTGTAATTGAAAGTAACCAACCTTTCAAAGTTAGTCCAGATATATGGAGTTAATTTTGCAATCCTGAAGGGTTCTTTATATGAAAGTGTAATTCAGTGAAACTTATTATGTGGATGCAAATATAAGTTGACTACTAGAAATGTTATTCTATTTTATATCACACCTTTCTTGTTGAATAGATTAGTGCTATTTCACTTCTGGTTAACAGAAAAGCAGAAAAGTTTGGCCAAGTCTTCTAGCATTCACGCTGGCTGCTTCTCTCTGCCGCCACACTTTCCGGATGGGACTTACAGGACTCCTGAAACTCCCATCTGGAAAGCACGGCGGCAGAGAGAAACAGCATTCAACCTGGCTGCTTCTATCCTCCTTCTCGGCCTCATACACACAGAGCAAACAATCACACTTCTCACAGCGCTGGGACAGGGACCTTCTGTGAGGAGATGGTGTGTGGGTGAGCAAGAAGCCTGCAGGCGCTTTCTTTTTTTCAGAGCAAGAAGCGTGCAGCCACCATTTTTTTGCTGGCACAAAGGGCCTGCAGCAGCCACCTCTTTGCCAGCCAGAACCAAGCTGGAAGCAGCAGCTGGAGGCTTCTCATGCTGGCAGAGGTGGCAGCTACAGGATTCTCGTGCTGCTTTTTGCTGGCGTGAAGGGACTGCAGCTGCCTCCTCTTTGCCAGCTGGAATTGAGCCAGGAGCGGTGGCTGGAGGCTTCTTGTGCCGGCAAAGAGGTGGCAGCTGCAGGCTTTTTGGTGAGGGGGACACAGTGAAGCTCAGCCGCCTTTTGGGCCCTACTCTGGGCTGCTGCCTCCTTGATCTCTGCTCCACCTCAGGTCTGAATCCAACCCACAACAAAGCTGGAGGATGGGTGAGTGGGTGGCATGCGAGTGGGAAGACCAGAGCCAGGGTCTGGCATGTTCCCTGACCTGAGGTGAAGGATGAGCAGGCAAGTGGCATGTGGGTGGAAGGATGGTAAGAGCCAGGTCTAAAAGGTGGCCAAGCCTCACCGGGTCTACCCCGAGGCAGCTGCCTAGGTGGTCTGGGAGTTGGCACTAGACCAGGAGACAGGTAGGCTGGCCCAGAAGTCAACTCGACCAGGGCTTGCTTGCAGACTCACTCACCTCTCCAGGGCTACAGTGGAAGGCAGGCTAGCAATGGAGGGTAAGCAGGCAAGATGAGGAGTTACTGGGCAGGGCAGGGTGGGCAGGTGTGAGCAGCAACCTAGCGAGCAGGTGAGTGGGGGCAGGGTCATCCAGAGGTGGTATTTGGCAGTTCTTGGAACTAGTTAAAATTATCCCTACTGATTCTCCTGGTCTGAACCGGCTGAATACCACCTCTGCACACAACCACATCACATTAACGAATTCATGTATTCCATTTTATTGGCCACAATCTGAGTCATTCTATTGATCTAGCTAACCAGTACAGATATATATAGTTTTATTTTCAGCTCACCTTTTAAGAAGATAATACAATCTCAAGAGAGAAAACCCCTGAAGGAGAGCGTCCTTCCATCGCGGAGGCAGATGCTCCCGCAAAACAGCAACCTCTCTCTCGCTCAGAATCAACTGACTGGACAGTTTTCTCGGTTGTTCACGGTTTTCTCAGTGTTTGTATCAAAGGATTTTACTGTTATACTGTGCGTTCTGTGGCATATTTAACTATAGTACTATATTTGTATGCTTCAAAATCTTAAAAAAACAATAGTGTTCATAGGGGTCTGGAACGGATCAATTTTATTTCCATACAATCCAGTGGGAAAATTTGTTTCAGTTCACCACCAACTCGGTTCACAACCAAAGTTATGGAACTAATTGTGGTCATGAACCGAGGTTCCACTGTATGAGAATAATATGATTGAACTGTAGCTGGAAAAGAATTTGATTTGATTTGCTTTGTGGACTTCAGCAGCAGTATTAAAACACAAACACAAACCATTTGTTAGTTTACACAGTGCAATTCCTTTTAAGAAATTCACACTCCGTATTTTAGAAAACAGCATTGTGAAACACATATTTGGGAAGATGGTTTGCCACATAGCTTAAGGGGAAAAAAGAGAACATATTTGGAGAAATTCATTAAAAAGGTAGCATATTTTCATTATATTTTTAAACCAATAGTTGCACATTGTTAAGAAAGAATGAGTTTGCAATTCAAAAACAAAATGAAGTGAAAAGCAAAACAGTTCATCTCCTCCTAACTCAGCCACTTCTTGGTTACTGAATATTTTGAGAAATGTAGACTACGGAAAAATATAGCTGTAACACAAATCATTAAGGATAATTCTAATTTGTCTTAAGTTTAAAAGCAAGCCATGCTATGGATTATGACAATTTCTTCTTGGGTTTCCAATGCCAACCAACTTATTTCCCGGTTGGCAATTTATTTGGTCTGTCTTTCTACCTTTTCATTAAAAACAGAATAAAACATTATTAACCTTATACCAGTATTCACTTCTGGAAATTGATTTGTCATTTCTCTTCCCACCCAAATACTGTAAAATTCTAGAATATTTCAGTGAATCAAAATTTGAAATTCAACTAGGGCTGTGTATGTGGGTGGGTGGTGAGGTGTAATGTAAATATGCCTCAGTTCACAAATGTAAATTTTAACAAATTTGAATATTCTTACTTTAGAATTGCCTGTTGCTAACTCAAAATTGGAATTTATGATTTGCAGCCTGTGACAGTTTTTCCCAGAACAGTTTCAGGAGAGCAATTACGATGCTCAACAGAATTTCATTAGACCAGAAGAACTTTGAAACGGTTTTTTGTGCAGTAAGAACTCAATAATGAAAAATATGTAGTCATTTTTTGCATTTATTTATAGGCTCCTAATACCAAAACAAATTTCAGTGTAGCATAAATAATTCTGCATAGTTTTAAGGGTTTTCATTACACTATAAATGAATTGCCCTTCTGGCGCAAAATCTGTTTTCCTTCGCATTCCCTTCCCTCCTACTTTATCTATTCCCTCTTAAATTCCACAAGGATTGTGTAGATTTTATTTAAGTAGGTCCAACGTGCAGCTGCCCTAGATAAGTTTACTCCCTTAACATTCAAGGCATTGGTGATATTCATTTTTCATTAAATTGTTCAATTCGGATGCGTTCCAAATTTCTATTTATTCCAATAGAAACACTACTAATTACACAGGACAATAAAGAATGGAAACAAGATTAAAACTCTCCTCTTTTTAATATTCTAATGTGAAGTTATTTTAAAGGGGAAACTGGGATTTTCCTAACTTTATTTGAGACTCTGGATTTCCTTAAAAGAGAAAGCAGGTCAGATGCGAATAAAATAAGTTGAAGAGTCCAGCCCTCCCTAACATTAACTTAGAAACTTGGAATTGAAAGGAGTCATCAAGACCAAGCCTGCTCTGTGAAGGAGCCCAAATGAAGGCATTCAATGGATGGCTGTCCATCTCTGCTTGCACAGAGCCAATGAACAGGAGTTTTCATCTCTTTGGCAATTTATCCCTTTTCAATAGAATAGAATAGAATAGAATAGAATAGAATAGAATAGAATAGAATAGAATAGAATAGAATAGAATAGAATAGAAGTAGAATAGAATCTTTATTGTCATTGTTCCCTTGCAGGAACAATGAAATTTCTTGGTTGCTATATCAACTCAGATAAGGCATTCCACATAGACTTAAAACAACTACAAAGTATTAATTAAAACAATATAATACAACATAACAAATAAAATGAGATGACTTCAGAGTCCAGAGTTTCCATTTAAGGCCAAGATTGCTCTAGAGAATACTTTTCAAAATACTTTTCGTAACATTTATTCCAAATGTAACTCCTTATGTTCCACGTCTTAAACTCTAGGAGGACAACACACACCTGTCTTCTGTATAACACCCTACAAAAACAAATTCTTGAACATGTGCCAATTTCCAGAGCTGAACAGATTCCTACATTTCTATACAAGTCCTAGAAACATAGGAATCTTTTTGACGTTGTCAAGCTTTCTGGCATGTATCACCATGAGGTATATTTATGTTGTTTATTAATTTAAATGTACAAGTTTTAGGAGCTTGGTCATGAGTCCTAAGAAGTCCGGTGGTGAGAAAGACCATATACCAGTCACATCATTCCTATTGAATCATTTTCTGAATCCTAGGAGGATAGGCTCAAAGCCATGCTTCCGTGAGCTCCCTTTCAGATGGATTCTCCTGGGGTTGGCTGTCTTTCCAGCAGAAGGTCTTTGCCACATAAGTGTACATCTGTATCCTCCCTATTCATGGCTGTGCTGCTGCTACAACATTTTTTACTTTTTCACTAGTTAGGTAGGCAATTGATTAGTTAGGATTTTGCAAACTATTTTGTCTCTTTCTTGCCATAGGAGATACAAGCTTCCAGCCTTTGTTGACCTATTTGCTTGAGAGCCACCCCTGAGGGTTACAACTAGTAGTCAATGAAGGGGAAATTGAACTAGACAAGTTATAGACTTTGCATATCAATATGATGCCGCAGGTCAATTTGGAATCAGTTCTCATTTCACGACAGCTTTCCAAAGCTGCCTTCATATCAAGCACATACAATGCATCTCAATATTCGTTCAGCAGGTATGATGATGGCCAAAGTGATACCGCATCGCATTTTATGATCAGATCTTGGGTTGGTTTTTTTGTCCATCTTTCTCATGCACAAGTATGCCATCATGACATGGAATTCATTGCGAATCAGAATGGCCAATCTTTCTGCCAGTGATTTGCACAGATAATACAGAACAGGCTTAATTCCTCTTTAATTGTACAGGCTGGGGTGGGCTGCTACAGATTCACATGGGTTCAGGTGAACCTGTAACTAAGAGTCTGCCCAGTTCAGCAAACCCGTAAATCCCTCCCCTGCCTGGCCCTGCCCACCCTGCCCCGCTCCTCCCAGGAATCCCCACGCAGCCTGTTTTAGATGCCAGGTAAGTACAGGGCCCACGCAAAGGCTTGGGGAGGGTGCAAAATGGGCCTCCCAGAAGCTCTAGAAGGCTGGAAATGGGCTCATTTATGGCCTCCGGAGTGTCTCCGGAACCCATGGGAAACCATTTTCACCCTCCTGAAGGCTCAAGGAAAGCCTCCAGAGCCTGGGGAGGGTGAAAATGCCCCTACACTGTGTGGTGCAGGAGGCTGACTAGGCCACGCCCATGACGGCCACGCCCACCCAGCCACCAGGCAGAGAACCGGCTACTGAAATTTTGAATTTTGAAATTGCTTGGTTGCTATATCAACTCAGATAAGGCACTCCACATAGACTTAAAACAACTACAAAGTACTAATTAAAACAATATAATACAGTACAACATAACAAATAAAATGAGATGACTTCAGAGTCCAGAGTTTCCATTTAAGGCCAAGATTGCTCTAGAGAATACTTTTCAAAATACTTTTCGTAACATTTATGCAACCACAACATTTGGAGGTGCATAAGTCTCTATGGGGGCAGATGAAGCATCTCTGCTCAAAGGAGGTGCCAGATAACCCAGGTTTTGGCTTCACAAAAAGTTACAAGAACCAAAGCCACTAGCCATTTCATCCAGCTGTAGGGTAGAGAGGGGGGTGGGGAGTATGAATTCTGTTCCATGGACTCTGCTGGAACACCTTTTGTTTGTTTTTTTCCTCAAAATTTGCCTAGTGAGCAGTTATTCCATTGCAGACCTTTTTCATTCTAGTTAATTGCTTTTCCCCTTCTTCCTCTTGTCCCTTATGCTTTTCTTGTCCTGGCTTTATAGACTGCAAGGATGAGACAAGATTTATCTTCCTGCTCTTAAGCCGCTGAGACAAGCATAGAGGAAAATTAGTTAAAGGTTTAAGTTAATGTTGTTTAATTGACATTATACAATGGTAGTTTTAATTTTCAATTTATATTTCATGGTGTATTATTATAAAATAACTATACAATGTTTAGAATATCTTACAGCTGTCTTATAAATAAAAACCATAACCAAAACATGCATTCTGTTTCTCACTGATCATTCTGACTATACGTAGAAAAGACCTTATTACTGCAGTAATAATCAGAACTATACTGCACACGGTAATACTAAATAGTTGTCCACATTTAATTTTATTTGTTTTCCACACTTATCAATATTTCTTCTAGTAGTTTCTATTGCACTGTTTTCATAGACATAAATTCAAATTCCTGGAGATACCTTAGAGATATTGTAGCTTACTAAAGAGATATTGGTTGTTGCATGTCTGTTTGTTTTCTGAAACATTGATTTTCTTAAATGCTGTTTCTTGGACCACATTTCTAACCCTTCTCTCTATTTTCAAATGCTTGCCAATTCAAAGTGTTCATATGACTTTTTCTTATTGAGGAGGGAGGCTTGCAAAAAAGGTATCTTATTAAATAATGTCACCAACATGAAGTTCATTATTATGCAAAAGCCATCCGTTGAACCGATTTGTTAATTGTTACACATTTGCATAATTAATGAACTCTCTGATGAATAATGCCTTTGCAGATTTGCGCAGCATTGTTTTAAAATAAATTATAAAATACATGTCAAATGAGGAGTGGTTTTTTAGAATCCCATAGCATTCTTGGAAAATTAATTACCAAGTGCTTGTCACATTAAAATGAGTTTGTAGTTTTTGTGCTGTTGGTCTAAAATTAATCACAAAATGAAATGTCAGTTAATTAAAATACACCACTGGGTTGCTTTAAAAACTAAAACTGAGCAAAGTCTGGCAAAACTTTGAATACTTTTGATGGTTATATGGATTTCAGTTTTTATTGCACTACAACAATTATAACTGCCTTGGGACTTGTTAACATATTACTATCTCAGCAAATGAGATTTATTTTATTTTATTGCACTTTTAGTCTTGAATAATGCTATTGATAAATAAAATACGTGAAGGAATGATATGGGAAAAATGCTACTTCAAGTACTGTTTGGTTTATATTTGATCTTTTTAGCTAATAAAAATACAATTTTTTCACATCCTGGTAACCAGGATGCGGTGGATCTCTTAATGTATCTAATGCTTTACAGTGGCACCTGATGGTATAAATTTGTTCTAGGGTGGCGAGTGAACAACCAATAATATTCCCTGAATCCCTGCCAATATATGTACCACATACCAAATTATCAAGGTTTTTCCAGCGAGACTAGGAGCCAGATGTGATACCCACTCTTTCTGATATCCTGATACAACCCTCTCCTATAAGAAGGCTTCAACTCAAACAGATACATTGAGGTCAAGACTTCTGGAATTAGCATAGGAAAAAACACTTTGGAGTTCCACTTATTTTAAATATGAAACATTTTGTACATCCATCCCATCGTAGGCACAGTTGCTGTGGCATATGTCAGCCATGGGATCTGGCATAATAAATATCTTATTATCTGCCAAAAGATATTAAATAGATACTCTTGGCCTGTTCTGAACAAAGTATGCATGAATATAACTTGAGGTAATGCTTAATGAACATTATATAGCAAACTCTGTTTAATTTAACATAATTATACCTTAATTCATTACAGTAAACTTTAGCCTTTTCAGTTCCCACTGAACTCTGGCAAAATTACTGTAGTTCCTCTAGCAACTAAAGTGTTAATTGACCCCATAACAAGTGTAAAAAGTAATGAACATTAGAACTTTTTTTTAAAAATCTGATTATAGACTACTGTGAAAGATAGCTAGTAATCTGCCCAGATTTCATTTGTCTATGAATTGACTGTTTTCTTTCTATGTTTTCTTTGACAAATTAAAAAGCAGTGAAAACCCAGATATTTGCATTAGCTGTCCATTAGTTTAGCAAATTAATGTTCCATATTCACAGATTATTATTTTTCAAGCAACATTCTCTCATTGAGCTTTATAAATCCAACAAATCTTTACTAGAACATTTAAAACAATTATGAAATTTCTTTTGCTACCCTATGTGTATTTGATATATGAATTCAAAAGGAATTTTATTTAATGTTTAAGAGGCATTGTTATTATTAAAATTGTATAAAAATAACTCATTACATAAAGTGTCCTCAAACTAGAACCACAATACGAATTGAAATCAATAAATCTGTCTCTGTAATGTTACACATAACAATAGCAAATATAAAAGCCTTACCAAGGACTTTGTTTTGTATTAATCCCCAATTTATTATAATTTAATTTCTTTTGGATTAGACTCCTTCCATTTCATTAACCTGCAGGATGAGCCAGCCGCCTCACTGCCACTGCCCCTTGCTTATTCTTTAATCCACTCGAGCCAGATTGGCAGAGATTATACTATAGACTGACATTCCTAAAGCCCACATCCCTAACCAGAATATTCAGCCCAGAAACAGATGACACAAGTTATCAAAAACTTTTAGCTTTATTTAAAAACAACAACATATATTTTAAGTTTCTTGAAAATATACTCTGTATATACTCTGTATATTTTCAGGGTATTTATACTCTGCAAGTATAAATGTAAATCCTTGAAGAAGTGGGACAGCAAATTCCCCAAATTACGGTACCTAAAAAAGGGACCATGACTTCAAAGAGAGTTTTTCCACTCCTGTCTCCATCTGGCATTTAAAAATATCAAACCTACCTTGTTTTTTTCTTGTTTTTAATAAGAAGTTGGTATTTTTGCTAGCTTGTCTATCTACCTATCTATTCATCTATCTATCCATCCATCCCAAAATACTATAGTGTACAAAAGAAAATTGGAACAATATTCAATGAAGATATTTGAATAAAACCGGGTGGCCCCAGATCTCCGGTCCTTCCGTCGTGACCTCAAAACGTGGCTCTTCCAACTGGCCGACTTGGACTGATGGGGGTGGGGAGTTTTAATCATTGTATGATGGTTTTAATTGGTTATTTATGGGAGTATAGGTTTAATATTTTTTTAAATTTTGTATTATGTGTTTTTTATCATTGTGAGCCTCCCTGAGTCCTTCAGGAGATAGGGCAGCATACAAATCCCATAAATAAAATAAATAAAATAAATAAATAAAACAATCAACAATAAAGCATTGTAAAGAGGCCCTTGGAGGAATGAAGAAGACTTCACCTGGAGAGAAACTTACAATGGTATTCAAGTATATTCAATTTAAGTATACTTTTAACATACGATTATTTTTGTAAGTGAACAAAATCCACATCTGAGATTATAGTTTTAAGGAAAATGCCTTCCTGAGGAATAATTTTCCTGAGGAATAATTTTCAGACTATATTCTTTTCCTCCAGGGTTGTTGTTGTTTTAAATATATATATATATATTTAAAACTATATATATAACTAAATGGCTTTTGGACCAAACATTAGCCAAAGTTGAAAGGAGATAAAAGAGCTATGAAGCTTTTTTTCCTTCTGTTTTTATTGTCCTTCTTCAAAATAAAAAAGTAGACATTTCACAGAATAAAACAATTTCCCTTACCTAAGAAAAATCTTCTACACAAAAAGTTGTGGGATTCTTTCCCACCCTCTAGCACAGGGGTGTCAAACTTGATTTCATTGAGGGCCGCATCAGGGTTGTGTTTGACCTCGGGGGGAGGCAAGGGACGGTGGGCAGGATGGCATGGCCATCTTGACACAACTCTTGTCAGGGGCACCTGTGGTGGCCCAAGTACTTTGTCAGAGAAAACGAGCTCCCAATCTCCATTTTTGGCTGGGATGGCCTCCTGCAAGCCTCTGTCAGCAAAAATGGAACTTGGAAGGGCCCTCCCGAGTTCTGTTTTTGCTGGCAGAGGGTTGGAGGAGGCCGTCTCAGTCAAAAATGGATATTGGGAGCCCTGTTTTCTTTGGCAGAGGCACCACAGGCTGGTCCTTCGCTGTTTCCAGGGTGGCCCCATGGGCCAGATCTAAGCACCCTGTGGACCGGATATGGCCCGCAGGCCTTGAGTTTGACACACCTGGCTCTAGTACAAAGTGAAAAGAGTGAGTGGCTTACACTTTATTCTCATCTCTCTCTCATAGGTTCTTGGGCTATTCATCCTAAAACAGGGACACTTTTCTTGGAATCCCAATATTATATACACCTGCATTCCCAATTTGTATTAACTAAATCTAAGTGCCTTTTCCCCAATGACAGGCTGACACGGTGTTATGAGAAGTCAGTAGTGGTGCTGAGTTTCACACCTGTATTCCCAGGTAACATTTCAGTTTCCCTACCTTCTTAAACTTAAACCCCAACAACTCTCTTATACTCATTTTTATTGATTAAAGTTACCATTCATCTTACCAATAAGGTGAGTCTTACATAAATCTGAGTAGCTTATCCAGAAATAGAGACTTCATTCATAGATCCATTGTGCAATTTCAGTGCATAATATTTCTGCCAAACTAAAGAGCCCAAAACAAATGTCATTTCATAATGAGTTGTGTCAAACCTGTGTTTGAAGATTACGGTAGTCTATAATGGTGAACAATGTTTTCATTTTATTCTTTTTAAGAAAGCCTTGTAGAAATTGAAAGGCTATTTGAACTATCTTGATATTTGTGATGTGTGATACATTCAAAGAACAGTATGATATATAAAAAGGCCTTCTGATGTGCAAGCTAGTTAGGTGTGGTCTGGATGGCATACCAATTAGGTGTCTAACGTAGCTAGTTTGAAAATTATCCTCAGGATTCAACAGTGGTACCTAATAAAATGAGTGAAAGATTGAATGGATTGAAATGAAGTGTATGATTGTAGTTCCTTCAACATTGCAGAATTGTATTAGTGACAAAGAGCTAGAGATAATACCAATAAAAGAGCTTATTTGTAGCTCAGAGTTGAACTGTGAGGTTCCTGGTGATCTCTGAACTCGGTTCTTTTCTTGCAGATGTTTCATTTCCAAACTAGGTAACACCATTAGCTTGGCAATCTTAGTTTGGCAGTGAAATATCTGCAAGAGAAAATCCAAGATCAGAGAACACTAAAGACCCCATAGCACAATTTGGAATGCCATTGTAATTCTATAGAAGACAGAAATAATTTTTTAAAGAAAAAATATTGATTGGAGAAATGTGCCGAAAAATCAAAATGAAACTTAACAGGGACAAATCAAATGCAAAAGTCTTCAGTTCCGGAACCCAAAATCAGATACTCAGTTATACTGCAAGATGGGAGATATCAGAGTTGCCAACAACCCCGTTCGATAAAGATCTTGGAATAGTCATTGTTTGCAAATTGAATATGAATATGTAGCTGCAAGAAAGAGGAATAACAAGAATTATCAGGAGACTAGAAACTAAGTCCTATGAAGAGAGATGAAGTATCTGGAGAATGATTACCTATGAGAACCAAGAGAAGACTGAAGACTGATTAAATAGTAGAAAAACTTCCTAACAACGAGAGCAATTCAACAGCAGAACTAGCTACCCAGTGAGGTGGTGGGCTCCTCTTCATTAGATGTACTCAAGCAAAAGCTAATAATTGTCTTTAGGGGATGCTTTAATTGGAATTACTGCAACCAAACAGCCTCTTCCGCCGTTCTGATTCTATAATTCTATGAAAAATGAGTAATACAGTATATTACGGTGTCAAGGAAGGTGGCAAAGAGAGGAAGCAAACAGAGAAATAAGGCAAATAACAATTTTCATTGGTCTCTTGAGATAATATTTTTTTTTATCTCTGGGTTTTAATGACACATCCTTTTTTAAAGACATACTCTTCCATTTTGTAGTATTATGTAGATTTCTAAATATTTCAATCTAAAAAATATGGAAAATATAAGCCTTCCAGTTATGATTGACATTCACTGTTCAGTGAAACTAGGCATTTTACATTATAGAGACAGAGACAGAAGAAAAGGGGGTGAGGAGACCGAGAGAGGAAGATAAGGGATGCATGTGGCCTTTTCCTTGTTTGAAATTGAATGTGACACTGTGGATCTTTAATAATAATTTCTCAAGTTCTTTATTTCCTTTGACAAGACCCTTTTCCTGATTAAAAAAAAAAGAGTATGGGAACCAAATGGATTCAGTCTCTTACTTGTTTATTTGCTATGTTTACAGATACAGGGGGAGGTTTCAGAGTTTATAGACTTCTAATTCCAAACCATGCTGAACTCTTAAGTCTTTCACCCAGTCAGAATAATTTTAGCTAACTTTCTCAATCTGCCTTAGAAATCACAACTTTACTGCAAGCAGACAAGATGGCTGCTTTTGTCCAGCTGTAGTTTTGCCTCAGTGGTTTTTTGCCCATTCCCAACTCAGGATGAAAAATGAGGAAGATTTTGACTTGAAGTCAAACCAACACAAAGGCCGCCATATAGAAAATGGAGGGAGGATGGAGGTTGATCAGGCCTAGAATTGATCGTATTGATTCATTTGGGCACTGGTCTGCAGATGATGCCCTCTTTTCCTTGGTTTTTTCTCCACTGGAATTAATTGAAAAACTTTCACAGATGCCAGCAGCAGTTGACCAGAATTCTTGGGTTATTGCTTGTCAGGCTATTAATGGGTTTGGCTAACCATGACAGTCATTCCATTTCTCCTCCTGTGAATTACTTTCTGTGAAATTTATGCATAGGTTTTGCCAAGATTTGACAACTTTCAGGGCATTAACATAAAATTAGACTTCAGAGCTGAACAATGGGTGGCATTAAAATTACCAGCAGGGGAAACCAATTGAAGAGAATTGATTTCCTTTTGCTCTTTTAGATTTTCACTTAGCCTTTTAAAATTATCTTGCTGTTATACTTTCATAAAGATTCCCTGTAGAGTAAGATTTAAAAAGAGAGGACCATTTACCTGGATGCCAGATTCTTCTTTGCAGTTGTGTAGCATTGGTGAAGTGTGTGTGTTGGGGAGGGGCAGGGATGCGTGATAGTCTTTGGCAAAATGGTTGACAGCACCTTAAACAAACATAACTAAACAACAGCTATCCTTGCAAGGCACCGGAAGGAGGGGAATATTTTCTGAGAGACCTATTTTGCTAAGGATGAGTCTGCTTCCTCACAGATTGGTTGCTGAATGCCATTACAGGACACAACGTGTGTGTGTTAATAAGCTAGGACATCTGGTAATCAGCTTTTTTTTTCCTGATTCATTAACTGATTCCGTTTTAATGACCAGGGGCCATAATAGGAGAAGCTGGAAGGTTCCTTGGTCTTCCAAAATGGGGGGTTGACCTAACTTCATTGGCTCAAATGTGGCCTATTTCCTCTGATGTTTGACATCATTAAATTTGAAAAATGGCCTGTTAAAGTGCAAAATGTTGAGTACCTCTTTCTCTCCTTGGATTGCTGACAAAGAATGATGTTGTTTAGTGCTCCCGCTTTGTTCAAAGTTGAAATGGTTCAATTTGCTGGTTAGAAAATTACTTTGTTCAAATGAGGTTTACATGTTTTGGACCAGAACACATTAGCTTATTCTTCTCTGAGGCACAATAAGGCTGGTTTAATGCATTCCAACAAAGTAGAATTTAACTTAAATTGAAACTGGGAAATCAAAGTAGCAGTGCTGCTTCTGTTGAGCTGTCTGTTTATCCCTTGAAAGCATACGGAAAAGGCTTGAAAAGGCTCCAAAGAGAGAGATTGAGCAAAAAAAATCTGACTTGATGGTACATGTTGAAAGATGAAATGGACAATGAAGTTTCCATATGTTCTCTTTATGCAGTAATTAGGAACTGTCACAGACCGTTTCCTTTTTACCTTCCTTGGAATGAAGTTCTCTTTAAGGCATATCCACACTGCACCTGTTAGGATTTTTGCATTCCCATATTAAAACAATAATATCTATATGCTGTAAAGTGTAGTTAAAATGGCCGACAGGGTTTTAGGTCACACCACACTAACAGCCTGGAGACAGGGAGTCTGGTACTAAGCAGGTGCAAACCCAACTCCCACAGTCACAAGCATAGCTGTCACGTTTCTCGGATTGGCCAGGAAACTCCTGGGTTTTCCTCCCATTTCTGGCTCCGTCCCGTATTTTTTAAACTTCCCATATTTTTTCTGCTTCCACCCCGCGTGCGTGCACACTATTCTGAGGCCGAGTGGGGCAGGCTGTCGGAAGGGGATTCCCCGACAGCCATCCGGGCCACAGAGGGAATCCCCGTGATGCCCTGTGCCCCACCACCACTCACTCCCAGCTGATCAATGCAGCGGTGGGGCATGGGGATTCCCTCTGTGGCCTGGATGGCTGTCAGCGAATCCCCTCCCAACAGCCCACTCCACTTGGCCTCAGAATAATGTGGTCGCATCAGGCGAGGAGGGAGCGGGGTGTCAGGCGTTGGGCGAAGCTTGGTCCCCGCCCCCCAATCACCTGGGCTGTGGCAGGAGAGCCTCCCAGGAGACCGCCACAGGCTGCCAAACACCCAGCAGTGTCTCCGATGCACGCATGCATGGGGGGGGCACACATGCACAGGGGGATGGGGTACACCTTTCCTGTATGTTACCATTTTGAACTTGACAGATGTGGTCACAAGACAACCATGTGAGATGTCAATCATCATTATTGGTTACACTATAAATATGGGTGATAACCATGCCTCTTTTTCCCTCGTGTCTACTCTGCTTGTATTGCTTTCAGTTTTGCTTCTGTAACTACAGCCACCTCGTGGCCTATGTGAATATTTGTACATAAAGCTACTTCTTGGTTGATCAAGATTGTCTGGCACCCTGGCTTTGGGCTCTACATTGATCCATCGACCTGAGATCAAATGCAAGGTTCATCATTTAGTTGTTAAATCATTGTAGATCAAAGTCTGCAATGCTAGAAAATTAACAGCACCCTTAAACTGCTCCTATTCTGTGCTGGTGCCACCAGCTTGACGCCCTCTGTGGGCCGAGTTGCTTGGACAACAGTTTTCAAGGTATTCAGTTTAGACTCTAAACTACCAAATACTCTTGCAAGCTGCCCTTGGATAATTTCCTGATGCTGTACCCTCCCCTCTTTGTGTTCCAAAAATGCAATTGGCAATTGCATTCCTTTCCACAGGCAGCTCTTCCTGGACATGCGTACTATCTTTAATATAGATAGTCCTCAACTTATGATCACCATTGAGCCCAACATTTCAGTTGCTAAGCGAGACATTTGTTAAGTGAGTTTTGCCCCACTTTATGACTGTTCTTGCCACAGTTGTCAAGTGAATCTCTGTAGTTGTTAAGTTAGTAGCACTGTTGTTAGGTGAATCTGGTTTCCCCATTGACTTTGCTTGTCAAAAGGTTGCAAAAGGTGATCCCATGATCCTGAGACACTGAAAATGTCATGAGTCAGTTGCCAAGCATCTGAATTTTGGGTACCAGAGCACCTTGAGGAATTAAAATATTTAAATTGCAACAATAACTATAACTAGAGCCTTGGTGGTGCACCGAGATGAGAGCTTGCTCTCAGCTGCCGGCTACCTGCAATTAGCGCGAGTTCTAATCTCACCAGGCTCAAGGTTGACTCAGCCTTCCATCCTTCCGAGGTAGGTAAACTGAGGACCCAGAT